>CAUYLG010015223.1:0-119494 GCA_963573385.1 Cacajao melanocephalus
ACCAGCTGAGCCTGATCACCTGGCTCCCTGCCTCAGAGCCTTTTTTGTTTTGTTGAACGATCGACTCTCTCCCAGGTGTTCCAGTCGCCTGATGAAAAGGCGCCGGGATCTGCGTGATTTCCCGTGCGGCGACCCACTGCGTCGGCTGAAACAGCGGCGCTGATATTCATGGCGCTTTTTTGCCTGGGAATCTCCTGGCCTGGCTCCCTGTTTCAGATCCCTTTTTAATCGGATGAATGGGCGATTCTGCCTTCCCAAAGCTCCGCTTGCCAGCTAGAAGGGAAACCCAGACTAACGTATTTTGTACGGAGAACTGCCACGCCGGGGCGCTGGCAAAACCACTGCGCCGGCCGAAAGAGCCGCGCTGGCGACTGGTAGGGCTCCTCTGCCTGGGAATCTCCTAGTCTGTGGGCAATAAAAATCCGTCTGGAAATGCGGCGTCCACTCACCCTCTACGCTTTCACTGGGAGCTGCAATCCTGAGCTGTTCCTAGTCGGCCATCTTGGATTGCACCCTCCAGCTAGATTTTTCTAGCAGCTTATTTGCAACTTTAGTCAGCATTTCCTATGTTATGTATTATACAAATTTAGTTGCCTTTATGTCTGTTTCTCCTTATTAGATTTGAAAGAAACTTAACAAAAAATACATCTTATGCATCTGTATATCTCCTTTGATGCCTACATAGTGTGTGGCAGCTTTAAGGTATTAAATAACTGTATGTTGACTGAATGAATATCTACAGCAGTAGAACGTTATCAACTGCTCTTAAAAGTAACATGATCATGGGTCCTGGATTTGCATGAAGAAACTGACATCGTTTGATTGCCCAGGAGTCTAAGAGAAGGGAGGAGATAAAGAGAAAAATTGTACCACTCTTCAAGACACAATAGCTGCTCTTCTCATCTCCACTCTTCTCATCTATAGTGAGGAGGGAACAATAGAAATCTATATTTGTACAGAGGTGAAAAAACTTATATTAATGTTAAGAAGTAACAGCAAGACACTGAGGGGCTGTGTGAGCTGGAATTAGTTAATTAGGTGACAGTGGGTAACATAATGGGATGTCCCAATATATGTTAGCATACATCATATTTTTTTCATGATCATCTCCAACAATAACACCAAAAATATTTTTCTTCCATTAGTATATTTTATATTTCTTATAATATAATTTGGGATTCATTTCTTCCTTTAAATTTCATAACAATCTTATACATTAAGTTTGGTCCTGTTTTAACATTGGGAAATAAATAGTAAAGACCATTAAAATAAGTACTCAACCATGTTATCTCTACCTGAAAAAGAAGAAAATAGACGTTAGTCATAATTAGGAATACCTTGTATATCTCCTTTCTAAAGTATTTGTGGCAGTGAATGGGATTCAACTTCTGAATTTTCAGACAAATTAAATACTGAAAAAATGCAGCTATCTATTCCCTTTTCCATAAGCCAATTTAGTTGAAGCCAAAGGAATAAAGTTTTCTAAGAGCAAAACCAGTGCATGCAATAGGAGTGTTATAAATTATTAATAAAGTCATTTGTGTGGTTCTGACATTAGTTCATTTTTAAGCATTCTTATTTTTGCCACTGAAAATCCATTTTTGAAGATGGTTTTTCTCCTTTCTCCTCCCAAAGACTATATCCAGGAGAAGAAACAAATAGATAACAGAAAGATCCTATGAATTATATAACCAGGTAAAACTGAGCTATTAACTTACAGCTCTCTCTTATACCTTTCTTCAATTTCCATTGTCTTTATTACCATTCTACCAGTAGTAATAACTTTCTTTATATTTTACTCTGTGGAGAGCAGTTGATTCAGCCAAAAACCAATAGTCAAATTGGAGGCATTGAGTTTGAAAAATCTGTCCTTAAAACCCATGTCAGTGGTAAAATTCATAAAAGTCAAGTCTTTCAAACACATGAAATAAGGATTGGAGAAAAAGAGAGAGAAATGAGAGAGAAAAAGAGAGAGAAAATGGAATAGAAGGCATTATGATCAACATTGTAGTTTGGATGACTGTCCCCTTCAAAACTCATGTTGAAACAACCCCCAGTGTTGGACGTGGGGCCTAAATGGGAGGTGTAGGTGTCATGGGGACAGATCCCTCATGAATACGTTAATGCACCGGAGAGGAATGAACAAATTCTCACTCTATTAGTTCCCATGATTGCTGGTTGTTAAAACGAGCTTGGTACCTCTCCTCTTGCTCTCTTCTGCTTTCTCTCTAGCCATGTGATCTCTGCACTTGCCAGCTCCTCCTTCCACTTCAGCCATGAATAAAAGCAGCCTGAACCATGTCAGTGCCATGCTTCTTGTACATCCTGAGGAATCGTGATGCAAATAAATCTCTTTTCTATACAAATTTTGAACCCTCAGGTATTCCTTTTTAGCAACACATGTGAACTAAAATGATCTAAAAACGATTTTTCCTACTCAAAGGCTGTATGGTATAGAGTATCACTCCTAGGCTACAAATCCAGACGGCATGTGACCGTACTGAATACTGTAGGCAACTGTATCACAATCATAACTATTTGTACATCTAAACATATCTAAATATAAGAAAGGTAGGATAAAATCATGGTAGTATGATCTCATGGGACTACTTTCACATACGTGGTCTGTCATTAACCAAAATGTTATACAGCGTGGAACTGCATTTATGAAAGAAGGCAGACTGGGTTTGGCCTGCAGGCTGTGGTTTGCTGTAGATAATTCCAAATTTAGGTAATTTCAATCTAGGAAGTAAATTTTTCCTAGATGATTTCAGCATCGTTTTGAAAGAACTGTGAGAAATATAGATGTAAAGATCTGAGTGAAGGGAAGACGAGAAGGTCTATGCATGATTGGAGAGGCTGGGAAGCATGAAGGCTTTCTCCCACCTTCGGTGCTTTGTCTCAGGCTGGCATTCCTTACAAAGGTGGGTCCTGCAGGGCTGAGCAGCCAGTGCCAATTTCATGGATGGAGTCAGCCTCCAGAATCAAAAGGCTTAAATGTCCATGGTGAAAAAAATAAAATTATTCTCCAGTGCAACACCTCACTTTGAGAATAGAGAAATTAAGGTTCATAAAGGAAAGTAACTTTTCGAAGTTCACATTTGAGTGGCAGATCTAAGCCTTAAAATTGCATTATCCATTTGCTTTATTGATGTTTTCCTTGAATGTGACTGAGGGTAGACATTTCACAGATTTAGGAAGTCCTGACAGGTGTCATAGCTGTGGGCTTTGGTAGGTGGGACACAGCACAGCCTGAAGATGCACAGATTAAAATAACTCTACACTAGTAAATCCCCCAAAGAAGCAGTGGTACAGTTAAAATTTGTGTTATCCCTAAAAAATGTTTCAGAAAACAATGGCTAACCTTTGTAAATTCCTAATCAAAAACATGTCTGTGTGCATAAAGCATGGGCTGTTTTTGGTGTTGTTTATATCTATGGAATGTGAAAATAAAGTAATAAAGTGGCTGTTAAAGACTACTTTTTCTCTGACTTGGAGCTTATTCTCTATACTTTACCACTTTCTGAGCTACTAAATACCTTACCTTAATTTAGCAAAAATTTAAGAAGGCAAGCTAAGAAAGGTATTCCAATTTTAGAATGTTCAAAAGTCTTAGAGGTCCCAACTGAAACTCTTCCTTTTATAGATAGTTGACTTAAGAGACACTTAGCGATGTGGGGAGGAACTGTGCATTCTTGACTGCAAGATTGGTGTTTTAGGGATTTTAAACCAAAGATCTTCAACAGGAGCAATGAAGGGCTGCAAGATGACAGTTGTCCTCCCAGTGTAGGCAATGAGGAAGTGCACTGTCTGTAGGAATTGAAAATCAACACAGAAACAGATGAAATCGTATGCTTTTTATTATCACTGTGTACAGACAATTCAGAACAATGTCGGCCATAAAATACTCCTTCCTGATGAAGTGAAGGGCTCCCACCACCTTACCCTTACTTTGTTGCAAATAGGTTCACTACTGGACCTCAGTTTTAGGGCCCATTTCCATTTGACGGCTGACTTATTTGGCCTTCTGATTTTCAGCGACTTTCATAGTTTATTCAGTCTCTCACCCTGTCCAGAGGGGCTATTCATATCATAGCCCGAGAAATGGAAGTTCAAGAAAAAGTAATTTGGCCCAAATGACCAGAGAGTCAAGGGCAAAGGAGCATCAAGAATCAGCCAGATCTCAGGGCTTCCCACCCTGTGGCCCTCTTCCATAGGTCATGCTAGGCCTTTGGCCACTCATGAATTAGAAGTCATTTATTTTCTCATTTCCTTTCTATATGTTCTTAAACAAGCCTGGAAATGTCTCATAAAATTAAATTACATTCATTTCTCTAAATGTATATTAAGCTCCTATCCAAAACCCACAGTTGCATTTCCTCCTGTTCAGAAGTCCTCTTTACTGGTTCTTTGTGCCTCTGCATTCTCCACACCTTCACTTCAAGCCCAGTCTCCTCTCCTGGGGACAGTAAGCAGAGGCATAGATTATCACTTGAATTAACCAATGCCAGCCCCATGAACATTGACTAAAGCTAAGCCTAAATCCACCGCACAGGAAAGGCAGTTATCTAAAGAGCTTCCTGAAGTCCCCATCCCATCCTGAAGATTCCCCCCATTCTTTCCTTTGCCCAATAACCAGAGTGCTCTGGCAATTAGCTAGTTCAAAGCCCTCTCTCCTCATAGGCACATGCTATCAGAGAACCCAAAAAGAAGCAACTATCTTCAGCAGCAGGAGTCCAAAAACATCTGGGTTGCATCCCGAGCTGTCAGTCTTGCTAACTTATTAATAACAGAGGGGAATGACCAAAAAACTGGATAAAAGGTTATCAGCTCCTCTTCTCCCCCATCTCGCATCTTTCCAATGGCCTGATTGATGCCAGATTGCCTGGCACGGGATAGAAGTGCTATTTTTAGTTGGCTCTGAATCTGAGGGACTTTTATTTCTGCTTGTGAACCTTTATAAATATGTAAGAGAAAGAAAAAGCATGAATGGGGGAACATGTGGTCTCACGGATATTCATCAAAGCTGCCTGTGGAAATTATAGATATGTGTGTGTAGCTGCAGAGCTGTCTGGAGTTATGGAGCTGTGTGTGCATGAATAAAGGAAAACTCTGAAAGCCTTGGAGACAACTTCAAAGCCAAGAGGAAATCAAGGCTCATAAGGTGCATACCCTGGGCTCTTTATTCAACTGCTTCCCTGGCCTCAGCCTCTGTTTTCCAGTCATAGGCCAGGTGTGCTTACCTTCCCTCTCCTGAAAAGGGAAAATGCTGAGTGGGAGAGGGGTTCCAAGAATTGGTTCAAGCTTTGGATCTTTGCATGACCACAGACAAACAAGGTATTTCACCCACTAGGGTTCAGGAGCCCATATAGAAAATGAAGGCAGCGCAAATCTCCACATCTAAATTTATACTTGTAAGAAAGTCTTCTTCATTCTTATGATCTTTGTCCAAATTTCTCCCTTCATTTCAGAAAAATCTGAAATGTCTTGCCTTTTCATTTTCTCGTATGGCACATTAAAAAGTCAATTCCACAAGCATTTCCTGAGTGTCTGCTGCACAAAATACCCAATGCTGGCCTGTGTGAGAAAAGAAGTGCTGGGAGGATGGTGTTCTTTGGTAGATGAATGGGCAAGATCCTCTTCAGTTCCCCTGGCACAACTTCAAAACGCAGCAGCTCCTTTCAAGAGAGAAGAGCCCATCAATTCCTTTTTCCCAGGGAAAGAGCTCCCATCGGATTGAGTTTTCATCAAGATTTCACTCATTCTTATCTGTCTCACCAAAACTACTAATTAAATATTATGCAGGGCCAGAAAGGAGAGGGTGACCACCCATACACTCACGAAATAATTTGTTCAATAGTATTTATTGAGCACCTACAAAGTTAAGTACTGACCATGCAGCATTAGAGGAGGAGGAGCCACAATCCCTGTACTGTGGAATTTACAATTCAGTTAGGAATTACAAGCATTGAAAAAATAATTACAAAATCAATAGGCATGCATAGGATGTCACTGCATGAGAGCCCATAAGGGGGTTGGAATCATCCACTACACAATGTTCCCTTTGGCTGATCTCAGTATGTCCCTGTAGGAAGCCACAGACCATTGTTTAAAAGCCATCACAAGTATCTGAAAGCAGCCCAGGACATTCCTCCTGACTTGACATCCTCTCCCTGCATCTACTTCAAACCTCCTGCAGGTCCCCATGGCTCAGCTCTGTGACTCAGGTCTCTGTTTTTACCCTTTCCTTGTTTATTACACTTATGTGTTCATTCCTTTGGGGTTGCAGTTCAAGCAGTCACCCCTCTTCAACTGAGGTGAAGGTTGGCAGTACCCCTACTCTGCCTCCTGACCATGTACACTAGGTACAGCTGAAGTAACACCACCAGCCTCCCACCTTGGCCTCCCAGCCCTTGGCCAACCATGGAAGAAGGCAGCATTGCAATGAAGGACATACATAAACCACCTAGGTTCTGTATCGAAGGCTCTGCCCACATGGGCAGAATGTCAGTCATCCCTGTGAGTGTGAAGAGCTGAGGGGACGAATAAAAGAAAGAGACTGCCTTCCTCAGCAGTTCAGACCAATTAAAGCCAGGACTGTCTATCCGCTGTGCACCTTGCCAGCTGCTTTTTCTTTCCTGCTCCCACCCTGCAGCTTACCTGCACTTTTATGACTTCCCCACACAGCTCTCATGCCCTTCCCACCCAGAAAATTCTTGCATTTCTGTTGAAATCTGGCATCTCCCTTGAAAATACTTCCCTGACCACTACCTACCACCAGAAGAGATCATATCTGAGCAGGCTTTCTCCCATAACACTTTGTACTTTTACTAACATGGAACCGTCCCTTCAACAGATATTTATTGAGCTCCACCTTGCAGGTCCTGCAATTGGTTTTTGGCAGATCTGTCTCTTCTCCACCAGGCTGGACAGTTTGAAAGCAGAAACCATGCCTTTTGTCTGAGAACAGTGTATACATAAGCCCTCTGCTTAGTAAGTATTAGGCATTCAGTAGGTGCCTGGTCAATTGATGATATACTATGAATTACACTTTTTGAAGGACCTGATAGACACGAATTGGCGGAGAGAAGACCTGAATTGATATCTAGGGAATTAGACTCTATGAACAAGACAGAACTAAATTTGATTAAATGGGTCTCTTTCAACATCATAATTCCATTCCAGAGTGGAAGTCTTCACTTTAGGACAGCTAATCTCTGGTTTCTAAGTTTCCCTAAGGGATCCCAGACAGGAATATAATCTATTCCACAAGACTTGTCCTCTTTCCTCTTTTGGCCTCTGATTCTTAGCATTGCAGAAATATTACTCCCAGAAATAAACTGACCTTTTGAAAAGTAACCAAAATCATGCATTCCAGCTGAGGACAATGAACTTGATGTTTAAAAAACTATACGCTTCTGTGCCAACATAATGAACTTGTTGGCTACTCCTATGTTCTTTCAATTTTGGAATAAACATAAATGTGACTCCCAAACATTTGTTTTAATAAAAAGATTTCGTGTGAGTGTTTTTTCTTCCTACCTTAGCCAAATGTTATTGAAAGTCCAGTGGGGTGGTTGAACCCTACATTATCTCCTTAAGAGTCACTAAGATCATAGAATTCTTTTTTCAGAACTGTGACCATCTCCTGCCCAATGACTTGTGTAATCCAAGATAGATCTGAAAGTGATTGTACATGGTACAGATTTAATTCTATGAAGATAAATGTAGAAATGAAAACACAAAGCCCTTTGTTTGCGTTAGATTTATCCATTCGTCATTAAGAGTAACAACAGTGGATATTTGCACAGTACCTGACAGTTTACTAAAATGTATTTATTGTTGTCATATTTAGTCCTTTCAAAAAAGTAGGAAGGTGTTTTGTTATCACTATCATTGCCTGTATCTTATGGATGCAGAACTCAAGTTTGGAAACATCACATGACTTCCTAAAGGCCAAATGTAAAACAGGTTTGGGAAATGTGTAAGGTGTGGCAGAAAGTGTACTGGCTCCAGCCAGAAAAACTTGGTTTGGTTTTTGTTTCCTCCATTTACTAGCTTTATGATCTTTGACCTGAACAGCTATTACCACAAAATGTATCTTGTGCTCACTGTGCACGGGCCAGTGTTCTAAGCACTTAGCCTGTCTAATATTATTTAATCTTCCTAAGAGCCTATGGAGTAAGTTCATCAGTATTCCCACTAACAGCTGGAAAACCTGAGACACAAAGGGATGGGAAATTTGCCTGGAAGCTTCTAACTGATCAGTGGAAAAAAACAGGCTTAGAACCCATGTAATTTGACATCAGAGCCCAGGCTCCTAAACACTAGGAAATCCCGTTTCCCTAAGTCATTTCTTTTCTCAGCCACAACCTTCTCATTGGTAAAAGGCAGGTAAGTGGTACCTACCTTGCAGGATTGTTATTAAAATTAGAAATAATGTCCACCAAGTACCTAGCAAAATTCCTAGTAGGGAACGCTCACCAAATTTTCAGATTTCGCTAACCCACATGATATTTTCCATAATATGCTAGGCCAGGATTTTTATTCTGAACCCATTTTGGAGTCCATAAATGAGTTTCAGAGGCAATGTAATCCTCCTGAAATGGCATTGAAAGGTTTATCTCTGTCTCTCTCTCAATCTCTCTCTCTCTCTCTAGCTCTGTGTGTGTGTGTGTGTGTGTGTGTGTGTGTGTGTGTGTATGTGTGTGTGCTCATTTTTCTGGGGACTCGGTCTCTAGCTTTCATCAAATTCACAAAAATGTCCATGTCCCACAAAGTAACATTAGCACTGCTGTTGGATAATCTTGAAACAAGTCATACGCTCTCCAACTCTATTTTTTTCATGTAGAAAATCATTTAAATATTTTCTCCAATCAACATCCTCAGCAGAAATGTATTTGCCAATTCAACTTGCTGTTAATCAAGTTTTAAGCACATGTTATAAGAAGATCTATTTTGTTTCCTGGATGGGTATAATTGAGTTTGAGGATCCGAGGAAAGAAATGTTCCTATATCTTGGCCTTCCTCCCTCTCAGCTGGCTGTGTCTGGGGCTGAGAAGAAGTCTGCATCAGCACATGTGAGTGTGTGTGTTTACATGGGCCCTGGGGGAAGTGATAACTGTGAGGCAGCCTGTATGTCTGTCCTGAATTGGCTGTCCTCCTCTTATCAGAAACCAATGTGCATGTTTATTCTATTCCCTAATTAACCTCCTCCCAGCAAACCACGAAATGCCACAAGCAGCTTGATGCCTCAGGACACTTGGCAGCCACGCAGGTCACTAATGAGTTCTCAGCACCCTGGTCTTGTTTGTTGTCATCCCAGCCCACTAGGAACTGGACTCTGCTAGGCTGCCGAGAAGCGAGTGGCAGGGAGTGCACTGGAGGGGTGCACAGGGATGGACAGCCCCACGGAGTCCCGAGGGGACTCACACTGTCAAAAGACAGCAGACACATCTGATGCCAGTTTATGAGGGTGATGTGAAGTTCAAACCAGACCACTCCTATTTTTAGTGGAGAGGTTGGCGGTGTGATTGCAGAGGGCCTTATTTAATAAATCACCTACTCCTGGGATTTGAGAGTAAACAAACACTATGAGCAGTGTGAAGCTGCCATCACTCCTCCTGCTCTGCATTTGCTTTCTCACCTTTGCTCATCTTCTATTTCTGCTTCTCTGTCCCCACTTCTGCACTTCCTTCAGCTGGCTCTTTGAGAAACACAGCTGAGCTTAATGCATTCAGTAAGTGGAACTAAATATTCCCGAATAAAATTGAGTTATGACAACTCCTTGAATAAATATTCCATGGTCCCTCAAAGATTCTAGGGATATCTATATAAACTGCCTTCCAAACGCTCTTGCTGAAAGGGCTCTTGCCTCATTAGGCATTGGCATTTCAATGTTTTATGCATTTTAACACTAAGATTAAGATTGTTCTAATTTAATAGCTTCAGTCACCATCATTATAATCATCTGTAAGTTATACAATGGTGATAAATGGCATAAAGCTTTAAAGGTTTCAGATCATCATACCTATTTTTTTCTCTCTCTCTCTTTTGAGACAGGGTCTCTCTCAATCGCCCACGCTGGAGTGCAGTGGCATGATCATAGCATAGCTTACTCTAGCCTCAACCTCCTGGGCTCAAGTAATCCTCCCTCCTCAGCCTCCCAAGTAGCTGGGACTACAGGCATGTGCCACTACACCTAGCTAAGTTTTTTTTTTTTTTTTTTTTTTTTTGTAGAGACGGGTTCTCAGTATGTTTCCCAAGCTCACCTCAAACTCTTGGGCTCAAGCAATCCTCTCTCCTGGGCCTCCCAAAGTCCTGGGATTACAGGTATGAGTTACTGTTCCAGTCCCTGTTTTCTAATCTATGATCTAGAGTGTCAATTTGTTTTTACATATGACACCCCAAACTTTTAATTATAGCATAAGGTCCAATGGTAATCAGAGGAGTCAGTTAATAAACAAAGTTTATTTCAGAAACCCTAGAGAACACCTAAGGGAGGTGTCACTAAGACTTCAAATATATGATCTCTCCCATCTTAAAAAACGTCAAATTTACTTCCCACTCAAACTGCCCTTAAACCTCCCACCTTCCCTTCAGGGACACATTTCTTGTTCTCCTCCCACTCATTCCCCGACATTTCATAATCTGGGTTCTGCTGCCATCACTGATGGAAACTGCTTACTTAAAAGTGACCTGAGAGCTTCCAAATAGCATTCTTCTCTCACACCTCTTCCTGCTCACCTGTGGACCCCCAGCAGAGAGATCACCTCTACCGTCTGACAGCACCCCCCTTACTTTCTGTCATAAAACCCAGCACTGGTTGCCTTCCACTTATTTAGACCTTTCTATCCACCATTTTGCAGGACATTCATCTGAATCTTCCCCTTATGTGCAATCCTTATGTTCAGCTTTGGTTCATTCACTTATCTAATAGTATTATTATTAAGTGGCCCATGAACGCCAAGCCCACTTCCAAAAACATAGCAAGCTGATTATCTGAAAACCGTCCAGTTACAAAATACCTAGAAACACTCAGTAAATATATAAGAAATAGTTTAAATAAGGGGGGAAAACACATCAAGAGACATGAAAGTAAGAGGAAAATAAAAAAATTAGTATGCAGGGTATTGAATAATCTGGAGTATTTTCTCAAGCAAAAGCCAGACCCATATTTTTGACCACCTACTCTACAGCCTCCTCTAACTACGTAATAAAAGCGTAAGCTCAATGTGCTGAGAATTGAGCTAAATATCTTTCTTTAAAATGTTTCTTCACATTTGTTCCCAGCCTAAGCACATAGAATCATAGATCTTCTGTTCATACATTCCCAGAATTGTAAGTTATCCTTTACCTACCCTCTCTTTGGTCCCACTATAATCTGGAATCCAGTGTACCTGGGAAGAGTCCTGGTACCTATGTGTCTATCTAGTTAATTCCTATTAATTTTCTCCATTTCCTAAATCCCTGTGGCTTCTTTACTTTGTGCATTCTCTAAATCCTCTCCTGAGACCAAAGTCCTTCTTAAGAAGCAGGTGTCCTGACACTGATTTTTACCAAACTCTTCCTTGACGTCCTCTGTGCTATAACAGCATTACCTCAATGACGTTACTGTCACTCGGGGCATCACACTTGCCTAAATATATCCACAGTCAAGCTGAACCTATAGCCAGATTCCTAGCTCATAGCCCTTAGCCTAAAGATTGATCCTGGCAAATTTAGCAACTTGAAAGTCTGCTGTCAACATACCTTTTGCTCTATCCTGAAGGAGAACATTTCTTTCATATAGGGATACACCTTGAACCTGAACTAGACAATTATTGGGATGCTGGTATCTCAGGGCCTATGTCTGGGTGCATAACTAGTATATTCAAACTTTGCCTACCCAACATTTATTTGGATGGGGATTTGATGAGCATCTTGAAGGAGAAAAAATGTCTCAAGAAAAGAAAGAGCCAGTGAATACTGGCCAATAAGTAAAGTCCAGTCACTGAAAAGAAGGAATAGCTCTGAGTTTGACATGGTATCAATACATTGGATAGCCCTCTAAGTCCAGCAAACCACAGAATCCTCTGTTAGCTTTACAAAAATGGTAAGTTGGTGATAAGGCCTGACATGGAGAAGGATTAATTAAAGGCCATTGGTGCTATGATAGTGACCGGACTGAATTCCTGGCTGCCACTGTGTGCACACAAGAGAGAAAAGGCAGCTCAGGCCTTGGGCCCGTGAGAGTATTAATTGGGGGAAAAACCATTCATTCTCATAACAATCCAATGCCCAGGAGCCCATGGGATGAAAACTGTGACTTCAAATTTAGCATAGAAGAGAGAAAAACAAGTCAGAAGGACATGAGATGAAGGAAGAACCAGGAAGAAGTAACAGGCACAAGAGTAAACTTTCAGGACATAGAATTGGTACAAGTATCTCAGCTCCAAGGAACTCACACCTCCTCCCCTTTCACCCAGTAGATTTACATTTCACTATGACTTGCCAGAATCACATTTTCATGGCTCCTCTCCACTCCCACTGCAAGGTAGTTTATGAGCAAGAAGCTGTGGCAGCAAGTGCTGGGGTGCAAGGTTGTGCTGTGACAAACTAGTTTAACGCCCCCCCCCAACCATACACCCGCAACCCTTTCAACGTAGCCTGGTTTAGCCACTGAGGCTTGCTTAATTATAACTAACTCTCCTCATCTGCTGTATAGATCTTTTTCCCTTTACTTTATCTTTATTTTTGAACCATGGTCAAATGTGTGTTTTCCAAAGTCACTCTCTTCCTCCTACATATTAAACAAGAGGCAGGGTGTGAAGTACACATTCTCATATCTCCTAAGATGGACTCTTGAAAAATCAAGCACAACTCTTGAAAAATCAGTGCCATGAAAACTATCATGATTTCCCACTCCAAATAATGAACAAATGAAATGACTGATCTAAAGACAAATTGGAGACAGAACAGAGGTGACTTTAAATATGTAATTTGTCCCCTTAAACAAAAGGAAATTGATTTCTTATTGAATTATATTCACTTGATACTGACGGAGTAACTTACTGTGTATTTAATACAGTAGAAATGCTAGATCAATAACAGATGGAGTCATATTGTGGCATCTGGTCATAACTCCAGAGCATGAATGGACTCATATGTTTCTAAGCACCCTGGACAGTTCCTTTGCTCTCATCAGTTCTACCCCTTGCATCTTTCCATTGGGATAAATGGGTCATATCACTACATAGGTTTTAAAATCATGTATCAGAAATCATCTTAGCTGTCATTGGGCACAAACTCCTTTTTTGAATTAGGACCCAGCATGAATTACATTGTCCAATGTCACTATCTAGTACAGTAAAAAAATGTCAGATCTCCTAAGTCTGATTCTGAAAGTCTTCTCTACAACATATCAAGGCTCCCTAGCTTCCTCTTCATAATTATTTTTAAAAATAAGAGAAGCCAAGAAAGTCATGAAACTTCCAACATATTTATTTGCCAGAGTTAACTTTCTCTCCTCTCTCACCCTTCATAATCAGAAATTGTGCTCCAGAAGGGACATGTGTCATTTTTTCCATGTTCTCCATGCCTAGATGAGGATAAAACTCTATCTTATTTACTTATATATTTAGGGGGTTTCATACGTCTGTAGATACTTGGGACATAAAGATGTCAGAAAACCAGTGTCCCCAAGTAACATGCCTCCCTTACAGGAAATGGGAGGTTACATTCCCTTGAAGACATTATCTTAGATGTATATAAAAATGGTTGATTCAAAGTATTCTTAACATAATAATACATCTTTGAATAGTAATTGTGCCTTGATTTCCAGCACATATTTCTGTCAGTAACTTCATTTTAAAATCACTAGGGCCTTCTGTTGTTTTTCCTTCAGAAAGCTGATGCCAGAAGTGCTGTACTCCGAGGAGCCCCTTTAAAAACATTGTTATGTAATATTACTAACAACAATTCATCCTTTCCTTTCTGCATTACCATTGTATTGCTAATTTTCCTTCTGAGTCAGTTTTTGTTCACAAATATTAACATATCATATTTTAGGCTCTGCGAAGGTGAAATGCTGTCAAAATAAATATACTTTTCCAAAACTCATTTTCATTTCCTCTCTTTCCCATTTTACTGCTGCAATAAAGCTCTTCTTTTTTGTTAATGTCCTTGATTTTGACATTGTTTTACCTAACATGCTTCCAAAATATCATCTTTACCAATATGGTCATTCTAGAATACATCTGTTCTCAATTCTTATATTCTTCCTTATCTTTTTCCTAACCCTGCCTTTCATCCTTTTTGGCCAACTAAAGAAGTCCTCCCACCACTCAACTTTTTATATCATCTGTAGTACTAAAACCATTTCAAGTTTTAACTGCTGCTAGAAAGAGGATTTTAACAACACGTGACTTGCCACAACCATACATTTTATTTGTACACCAGCCCACCCTTCATCTAGAATCTAGACTGTCTATCATTTCTTCCTTCAATATGGTGTGGTCATATTGTCAACAATACACATCATTTTGAGTAACAACCTTACTTAGGGACACAAAAGCTATGAGACATGTCGTATACCACCAAAAAGCTACAGGCAGTGTGTGATTCAGATGATGGTGCTCTATAATGGATAAAAGGTCCAGAGCAGTTCTTCTGGGTCAGGTCCAGCTGGAACCGGCAGTGAAGATAGAGAAGAACATGGCCCAATGGAAAGGAAGAGGAAAATTGTTCCACAGGTTATGCCTTGAAAATTGGTTGTATAATATTGATAGATACATAAACATAATTCTATTCAAAAAGACTTTCAAAAAATCTTTCTGAAAGACAAAAGTATTGTATATTTGTATGCACTGAAGCAAAAATTTTAAAACTTCTTTATATTAGCTGGAGGCGATGGTACATGTTGTGAGCTCAGCTACTCAAGAGGCTGAGGCAGGAGAATCATTTGATCCCGGGAGTTAAAGACTAGCCTGGGCAATAGTGAGACCTTCATCTCAAAAAATAAGTTAATTAAATAAAATTAAAATAGAAATAAATTTATATTAATTTTCTGAACATTAAAAACATAAAGCAATTTATACTTGGCATACATTTATATACTTTAATCAATTTATTAGTCATGGCTGCCTGTAAAACTATGTCAGGAGTATTTTTCTGAAGAATATATAGTTTATTGTTAGTACTGTTATTTTTAGTTTTTCCTTAAAGTTTTCTACTATTTGCTTCAAAGCTGAATTTTCATTTTATAAACTTGTAGTTACTGGCATTATGAATTCTTCTTTTAGGCCATATTACTTTTTACTGAGAAAACACTATCAGTGTGTAGGGGAAGTAAACAAATCTGCTAAAGAGGGGATATTCTTAATTCTAATTTTTTATAAGGAAATGTGCAAGTATTTCAGCTCAAAGATTCTTACAGTTTCTGCTTTTGGTTTTCAAGCAAATTACTTTTTTTTTTTTTATTTATTTAAGACAAGATCTGGCTTTATCACCTAGGCTGGAGTGCAGGGGCACGATCTAGGCTCACTGCAATCTCTGCCTCCAGGCTGAAACCATCCTCCCACCTGGGCTTCCTGAGTATCTGGGATGACAGGCTTGTACCACCACCCCCGGTTAATTTTTGTTTTTGTTTTTGTTCTCACTTTCGTTTTTGTTTTGGTAGAGACGAGGGTTTTGCAATGTTGCACAGGCTGATCTCGTGAGCTCAAGTGATCAGCCTGCCTCAGCCTCCAAAAGTGCTGGGATGACAGGTGTAACCAGTGCACCCAGCCCAAATTACTTTCTTTGACAAATATTTTATAGGATCAAAATTTTCTCTTTTTTTTTTATTGCACTTTAGGTTCTGGGGTACATGTGCAGATCATGCAGGATTGTTGCATAGGTACACACATGGCAATGTGGTTTGCTGTCTCCATCCCCCCATCACCCACATCTGGCATTTCTCCCCATGTTATCCCTCCCCAACCTCCCCACCCCCCCGCTGTCCCTCCCTTGCCCCCCTCAACAGACCCCAGTGTGTGATGCTCCCCTCCCTGCGTCCATGTGTTGTTATTGTTCAACACCGCCTATAGGCCCAAACCTTTCAAATAACATATCTCTATTTACAATTTTTTAATATCTCACAGAATGTAAATGCTGTAAAATTATAAGTCATCTCAACTTAATTCCATTATTTTAGAGAATATAAATACATCTAATTAAAAATAAAAGTTTCATTTAAAAAAATCTTCCTCCAAAAAAGGTATATTTCAAATTTCCATTGAATTTCAGAATTAGAGCTTCTGTTTGAGCTCTCAGTCTCATTTGACCAGGTAAGCCCCTGCATTTGTATTCAGAGTCAGTTCTTCTTCTGTGTTTGTTATTTTCAAAATCTTTCTGCTTGCAAATTTTGCTTTTATTAATTTCAGTTTTCTAAAATCTTCAAAAGGTAAAGCTTTGTTGTATGCAAATCATTAAAAGTTTTGATAAAATAAAAAAACTTAGCCAAGCATGGTGGCATGTATGTGCCTGTAGTTCCAGCTGCTCAGGAGAATGAAGCAGGAAGACTTCTTGAGTCCAGGAGTTCAAGGCTGCAGTGAGCTTTGATTAAACCAATGCACTCCAGCCTGGGCAACAGAGGTAAACCCTATCTCAAAAATTTTTTTAATTAAAGAAAGATTTCCAAATGACTTGGATCAAAACACAATTAGATTTCAGAGAACTTATTTACAAAATAAAAGTTCAATAACTTTACAAGACATTCAGGTCAATTAATATAAAATTTACACATTTGTAAAATTTAACTGATGGCAGGTAGAAATGCACATCTTTTTATTTATAGCTTTTATATTCAAAATTATAACAAAAATTAGTTTACCTGTTTTAATTATATTTATAAAAATTGTTGTAAATGTTGTCAGCAATAGCTCCTATTGTGATAATAGAATATTGTGGCTTGTTTGTATAGACACAACTTAAATGATGTGTTCACTGCTAATTCTGCATTCATTTCTATTCCATAGGTTTCATAACTTAGTAAGAACACTGCCTATACCATGATGGCATTCTCCACAAAACTTAACATGTGTATTACTATTTAAAAAAATAATTTTCTCTCAATGTTGAACTTTTTAACTGAACTTACAATGATGGATTAATAATATCAGAAATTTCACTTTGAAAGAATGAGCTTCTAAAACTTTACTTGATTCTAATAAAGAGGAAAAAATCGCTTTTGGTATTGTTTTTATGCACTTTCCACTTGAAACGTGTGACTCAACCTTTTCTAGAGAACTTTGAGAGAATTAAGCTCTGATGCTTTAAGGCCCTCATTATATGTATCAAATAAACTTTTCTTGTGCACATGAGAATAGTACTCCTTATGTACCATGTTGGCAGCACTGAGAAAATATCTCTCAATGTTTTTGTCTTTGTCATTCAGGTAAGAAACTTGGTAGACTATACTAATATAAAATTGGCAACATGTAACTGCTAGTGAATATTTTCTTCTCTACATGGGGCCAATGCAATGGTTGGTATTACTTCAGTTTTTATATTATGCCCACAGAAAAACTTGGAATAAAAACTAAAAGAAATTAACTCAGAAGAGCAGCCACTTAAGAATGTACATAGAAAGTCAAGCTTTAAGCATTATACATAAAAACACATTCTAGAACTATAGATATTAAATCATTGTTTTCAGGTACCATCTTCTTAAAATAACTACTAATTTTTCAGGAGATGCTGATGCCACTTTAGCAGATTTGTGTTTTCTTGTTTCCATGTGGTCAATGAGAGCACCACAGCCTCCGGGGTAGATGGTAAACCTGGACAAACATCTGAGTCATCACCAACTTTCTTGAGAAATGAAAACTTAGTACTTAAATTGTTATTAAACAGGCATTTTGATTCCTTTTAAACTTATTTCTGTCAAAAGGGTTTATTGCAAACATGAAAAAGTATTACAAAGCAATGAAATAGTGGCTATAGATCTATTCCACACAGTAAGTAACAAAAATACCATAGCAAAATCATGCACACTACTCACTCCATTGTCTATACGATGTATGGTATACAGGATTGCTTGGCTTCTGTATCATGTCCGTCTAATAGAATTTCCCACTCTTGCAATTAATCCTGCTGACTGGAAGCCTGACAACCTCACACATCTCTCAGGCCGTGTCACAGCTGGTTGGTGAAGCAAGGGTCCATGAGCACAGCAACTTCCAGAGCTTCTCCCAGCTCCACTCATGGCCAGAAAGAATTAGCTACCTCATACTGCTTGTATCTAAACACGCTTTATTATATCATTGAGCATCTGGCATTCCTGCCTTGAAATGGAAGCATTAATTAGCTGTATGCAGAAAGAGAGACTTAACTACATGTTAAGCTGAGACCTTTCACTACGTGTGAGTCTCACATAGACTAGAAGAGATCACAGCAGAACCCTTATGTACAAAGTAAAGGTCTCCCAAACTCAACCTAACAATGTGGTCCTATCATTTTAGTGCAACCATTAATACTAATGTTTTGTTAGAGAATACAAAATCCAAAGCTAATGCTAAACTAGCCAGGATGCTGAGCAAAAGGCAAAACCTGGAGTCTATTGAAACTGAGACATATATCACTCTTACTGTATTAGTCCATTTTTACTCTGCTGATAAAGACACACCCAAGACTGGGTAATTTATAAAGAAAAAGAGGTTTGATGAACTCCCAGTTCTGTGTGGCTGGGGAGGCCTCAGAATCATGGCAGAAGGTGAAAGGCACATCTTACATGGTAGAAGACAAGACAGAATGAGAACCAAGTGAAAAAGGCAATCCCTTATAAAACCATCAGATCTCATGAGACTTATACGCTACCACAAGAACAGTATGGGAGAAACCACTCCCATGATTCAATTATCTCCCACCAGGTCCCTCCCACAACACATGGGAATTATGGGAACTACAGTTCAGGATGAAATTTGGGAGGGCACACAGCCAAATCCACCATAAGAAAACAAAAAAAAAAAATCATTTTAAACAAAATTTTTCTTAAAATATTTAAATTTCTGCATTACAATGTTCAATAAAGATCATGGATTTTCTACATAGTTTCTCTACTTTAAAAAAAGTCTCTGCTCAGATGAGACATTGTATATTCCAGATGGCTTTATAATATATTAGGTTAAACCGAATAAAGTTGCCTTCTTTGTAATTCAAAAGCAGTTGAATATCACCAAGTTTGTACTGATAATCCTAATATTTAAAACAATCTATAGTTCAGAAGACATGTTGTTGAAACTGAAGAGTAAAAGGAATTTTAGAGAAACAATGAGAGGACAACATTAAGAAAATATGCACATTCCAAAGAGAATTAGAATGTGGAAGATCAAGAGCCAGAAACGTTATACAAAGGTCTTTGCTTTAATTATGTTCCTAAAATTTTATAAAATGTGTTTTGAGCAATGTTTACCCTGAAATATTCTCAAGGGGGTATGAGTTCAGAAACAAAAAAGAAACCAGAGGTTCATAGAGGATACCAGTAATTTGTCTGGCACTTTGCAAAGTGAGAAAGAGAATTCAAAACTGAATGGGACTGATTAGACAAGAAAAGAAAGAAAAGCAAGAACAGATTCTCAGGGAAGATTGGGCCTTGCCCTGAGGTGTACCAGTCACGCACTTAAAACCCTTTAACGTCAAAACCCTGTTTAACACATGCTAACGCCCAGCTGGAGATAATTTTCAATTCTCTCCTTAATTTTTCTCAGGTGCTGAACTTGTAAGGACCCAACTACATGAAGCTCATGTCATGACTGAAGCTGTTTCACTCTATGCTGTGGCATGGTATTTACTGCACTGGTAAGTTATGAGGGAAACTATCCTATTTTAATTTTGGGTGAAAGGATAGCATGGGGGATTGGGGACAACTGTACTGGTCTTGGACCTATGATCTGCCACAGCTTTGTTACAAACTAGCTGTGACAACGGAGAGTCACTGCTTTTTTCTAGATTCTACAGATAAAGGGGGAGCCTGAACCATTAAATTCTTAGGTGATCTAGAAGTTTTCTTTAAATTAGAATTTTTTCCTTAAATTAGAATAATGCGAAATTAGCTGACAACTACTGTTTCAATATTTGTGTTCTTGGGTTGCTCTCAGGGAAGCAAAAAAAGAACAAAGTCCCAGGAATCTTTAATTAATATGGAAAAAGTTACAAGATCAACAGAGACAGAGCAGGGCAAAGAGTAGAGGTTGGGGGAAGTGGGGATGAATATGTATACTTTCAAATTATTCCTTACCAAACCTGCCTTTGGGAGCCGTGCAAAAGGAACATCATTTAAAGAGTTTATTTTTGCTTCTTGCTGAGATCTGTGTGACTGAAATTCAGCCTTGTTTTTTTTTTTATCCTCCTGCTGTTTTTCTGTTCAGAACTGAGCATTTGAGAGATATTTTGACTCTGAAAAAAAAAAATAAACAAACTGGAGGGTAAAGTTCCATGTCTGGACATTTTTCTTATAAAATTTCTGGGGGGTTACATATTTGAAAGACTTCAAAGCATATGTTGTTAATCACACTTTTGGCATTTCATTAACATTTACAATTCTGACTTATTAAATCTAAATGAAATCCTTATTGGAGACATTTAATATATAGTCCAATATGCTATGAATAGAATAAAATGTCCAAAAGAATAGAGGAAATGAATTTCTATGTGTGTCTTTCAGGGTAGCATTTTTTTTCTTGAAGGATATCCTCCAGTAACTAGAGGATCCCATTGTTAGTTGTTTGTTACCACACTGATAAATTTACCTGGTAGTGAATAAAGCTGTTTTAATTACAGATCCTAATGTATGAAAAAATGATGGTTGAATTTTCATTTTTTTAGACAGGGAGACTGAAATAGCAAGGATATGGGATTTACCGAAGTTCATATGGTGGTTAGTGACACAGTCACGCCTTCAAGCTCTGGCTCTCATATATCCCGTAATCTATCATAACATAACATAACCTATCTTATCCCATAGATTAGATGATACTCACTCATGGAAATTTTATTATCAGTCTTCCATCCTACATTTGCTATATGGCCTTAGGATCCTCACCACTTAATTTTTCTATTAACCTGGAGGTTTTCACCTTCTTGTTGAGAGGTGGAGATACAGAACAAATAAGTTAGTTCTTACTAAGACTATATTAGAGATAGTCAAGCAGGAGGGGCCAGGGAAAGTAGATTTAAGAGAAATTATCCCACCTTTTTTCCTTTAATCATTTTTTAATGGAAATTTCTCCACTGTTACTCCAAAGATCTGAACATTGAGAAATATTAAGTCCTGATGTTAGCAAAAGTCTATTAGCATTAACCCAGCTTGGTTTTCACTAGGGTGCATATAGTGTTTTAGTCTCCATTCCAAAATCCAAAGTAATCTGAAACCAAAAGTTATTTTTAATAAATGAGTCACTGAAATTCCTTTGTCAATAAAACCTGATATTGACTGATATATTTATTTGGGGTATCTTTATCCTACTAAGTATGAATATTCAGCAAATAATGATGCGTTTGTTTAAAAGGTGTTTCTTCAGACCCTGCTGGGGTGGTAATGTAGTGGTATAGGCATTATATTACATTTCTAAAATTCACAAAATATCAAATTACAAGACACAACTGGCTATTTGAGATTTTAAATAAGAAAATGTAGAGCTGTGTTATATGGAAGTTGTGTGCTTTCAGAGCCATGGAAAAATTCAGTGCATGATTGGTGGCACTCAAATGAGATAATCTAACTCAACTTTAAGTCTTGCAGCTAAGCACTGAGCCTATTTTAAGTGGCATTCTCTCTTATATGTAAAGAGCATATGTTCTGTACCACACCAAAACAAATCACATCGACTATCTCAGAGGACATTTCAGGGAAATTCTTTCCAAGAACCGAAAAGGCCCATAGCCTAGATCCAGAAGCAATTCTTGTGCTTGGAGTACACATGTAAAAACTCATGAGTTGATGGAACTCAGCAAATGCAGCAGTTAGCAATTACACTGTGAAAAATTTCCCAAATGATGTTCCACTGTCTTGAGGTGAAAACAAAAAGGGTGCAATTAAAAATGTTTGAGAGACTCTTGCATACTCTGTCCTGTTCTTGGAAACTGACCATGCATATTCACCTATTACATGCTCTGGAAAATCCTGAAAAACAATAACAAATACACAAATAAAAACTGTTTAGTTCATTTTCACCACAAAACTCATCATTTCTGAAAATATCCCATAATGTCTCAAGGTTCTTTAACATTTCCGTGAAACAAACACTGAGAAAGTTACTTGCTGCTCATTGAACACTGATAGTAGCTCTGGGTCTCTGGCATTCCCAAACTGGATGACAGACAGAGAACAGCAACCAAGAAACCAGCTCAAGCAGGAAAGATGACAGGCACTCGAATGCAGAGGATTAGTCGGGAAAATAGATGACTTGGAACTTCCTGATTCAGTCATTGATTACTGCCTTCAAATGTTTCCATTAATATCTTAAGAGGTTCCCCCTGTAACCAGAGAAATAAGCAAGATCCTTCAGATAAAATTTTCTGACTGGCATATTTTAGCTGAACACAAATTTTAAAACTGTGACAAAATACACATAACATAAAATTTTCTATCTAGACCATTTTAAAATGTACAGTTCAGTTGCATTACATATATTCACATTGTTGTGCAACCATCACCACCATCGATATCCAGAACTTTTTCATCCTCTGAAACCGAAACTCTGAGCCCATTGAACAATAACTCTCCATTTCTCACTTCCCTTAACCCCTGGAAGCTACCATCACTCTACTTTCTGTTTCTATGAATTTGACTATTCTAGGTACCTCACATAATTGAAACTGAACAAAAATATTTTACCTTTTTGTTACTGGTTTATTTCACTTAACATAATATCCTGAAGGTTCATCCACATTGTAGCATGTATCAGAATTTTCTTCCTTCCTGAGGCTGAATAATATTCCACTGTATGTATCTAGCACATTTTATTTAACCATTCATTCCTCAATGGGCACTTGGATTGCTTCCACCTTTTGGCTATTGTGAATAACGCTTCTATGAACATGGGTGTGCAAATATCTATTTGAGCCTCTGTTTTCCAATTTGTTGAGTATAAACCCAAGAATAAAATCTGTGGACCCTATGGTAATTTTTGGAGTAACCAGCACTCTATTTTCCACTATAGCGACACCATTTTATGTTTTCATCAGCAGAGCAAAAGTGTTCCGATTTCTCCAAATCCTATATTAGTCCATTTTCACACTGCTGATAAAGACATATCTGAGACTGGGCAATTTACACACACACAAAAAAAGGCTTTTTGGACTCACAGTTTCACGTGACTGGGAAGGTCTCATAATCATGGCAGAAGGTAAAAGGCACATCTTACAGGGCAGCAGACAAAAGAAGAGAGCTTGTGCAGGGACACTCCACTTTTTAAAACCATCGGATCTCTTCAGACTTATTCACTATCACGAGAACAACATGAGAAAGCCCTGCTCCCATGATTCAATTACCTCCCACTGGGTCCCTCCCACAACGCATAGGAATTCAAGATGAGATTTGGGTGGGGACACAGCCAAACCATATCAATCCTTACTGACACTTGTTATTTTATAGGTTTTTTATTTATTTATTTTTTGGGGATGGTACCTAGTCTAATGGGAGTGAAATGGTATCTCACTGTGGTTTTAACGATTAGTGGTGTTGAACATCTTTTCTTGTGTGTTTGTTAGCCATTTGTATCTCTTGTCTGGAGAAATGTCTGTTTAAGTCTTTTGCCCATTTTGTATTGAGATTGTTTGGTTTTTTCTTGTTGAGTTGTGTGATGAAGGCAGTTTTTAAAAATCATTAGCTCTTCCTAAAGGTGGAATTCACTGTTTGTTAGGGAATTCTCGTGATTTCAGGCACTCAAACAGAAGATGAAATTATAGCTCTTTATTAATTTAGTTAATGTGTGTGTGTGACCAAGTCTCTCTGTGTCCCCTAGGTTGGAGTGCAGTGGTGCGATCTCAACTCACCACAACCTCCACCTCCCATGTCCAAGTGATTCTCCTGCCTCAGCCTCCCAAATAGCTGGGATTACGGCACATGCCACCACACCTATCTAATTTTTGTATTTTTAGTAAAGATGGGGTTTTGCCATGTTGGCCAGGCTAGTCTCAAACTCCTGACCTCAAGTGATCCACCTGCCTTGGCCTCCCCAAGTACTGGGAATTACAGGCATAAGCCACCATGCCCTGCCTAATTGATTTTTATATTAAAAATGCGTATTGCCCAGTTACATGCATTAATTGACACTTCCACCTGAAATACCACTAAATTGGAGTTCAATCATTCATTTAACAAATACTTATTAAACACCTACCATGTGCCAGGCCTGTTCTGGGTACTGGGGATAAAGCAGTGAAGAAAGCAGTCTTTGAAACTGAGGAGTTTATATTCTGATATGTGAAGAGATAGAAAAGGGAAAAGTTTGCTTTATTGGAATCACAAATAGTCATAGGAAGAGAACTTCAGGTAATGATAACAGTTGTCAAAAAAAAAAAAAAAGTCTTGAGGCAAGAAAATGCTTAGTACCTTCAGAAAGCAACACAGACTAGTATGGCTGAGAGCCATGAGTATAACAGACTACGGTGGGAGATATAATCTGAGTAGGCAGAGCATGTCATGCCAAGGAAGGAAGTTTGCATTTTGTTCTAAAGATAAAGGAAAAAGTGGAGAACTTTGAGCAGTGGAAGTACATGATCAGATTTAGATTTTCGAAAGCTCATGACTCTGTCTGCTGTGTACAGAACATTTGTAGCAGGATGAAAATTTCACTGCCATAGCAGCTACCAAACATTGCTCTACAATTGTTTTTTGTTTGTTTGTTTCTGCCTTATCCATTAGGCTCTAAGTTCTTTGAAGGCTAAATCCACATAATATTCCCAAACTCTAATACACAGTAATTAAATAAATTATAATAAATTGAGAGGATATATCTTCTATTTTAAAGATAAGAAAGCTGAGTTACAAGTGGTGATGTGTCCCAAACTAATAAGCCTCAAAGTCAAGATTGAAAACTGAGTTCCAGTGCAGGAGCCAGATGTTTCTGAATTGTGTGGGAAGCCAGGCTTTCATTTACTTATTTCTTCAAGTACTCACTGAGCTCTTACTAAGTTCCAGGCAGCCTGCTAAACCCTAAGGATTCAGCAGTAAATAAAACCAACAAAAAAATCCTACTTTAATGAAATTTTCATTCTAGATAACCTCAAGATTTCTACACTTCTAAGATATTACAATGTGATACTCCATTTCAGCGAAGGTATATCTCTAATTGCCTAAAGAGGTAAAATAAAATATCTCCTAGAAATTGAAGAAGAATTAAGGAAAACTGCTTTGTTTTCTAGAAGCAAATGTATTTATGCTTCCTAAATCTGCCCTCTACAGGTTTTTATTGGTCTGCAAGCCACAATTCTGAAGAATGGGACACATCCCACCCAGAAACCACTGGCCCAATAGGCAATTCCAACATTTACCCTCTCCTCTTGTCCTTCTCCTATGCCATGTTTATGCTGGTCTTGGGCTTTTGTTTGTATTTTACCCATCTTGAATGTTCTCTCTTTTACTTTCTGTTGAAATCTTACCAATCTGTATTAGTCACCACTGGCTGCCATAACAAAATGCTGCAGATGAGGGGTCTAAACAACAGAATATTTTCTCACAGTTCTGGAGGCTGGAAATCTGGAATCAAGTTGCTGGTAAATTCAGTTTCTGGTGAGGGCTCTCTTACTGGTTTGTAGATGGCCACCTTCTTGCTATGTCCTCACATGGCAGGGAGGAAGAGGGAGCTCTCTTTTTGGTACCTCTTCTTGCAAAAGCACTAATCCTATCAGATCAGGACCCCATATTTATGACCTCATTTAATCTTAGTTTCTTCCTTAAAGTCCCCAACTCCAAATACAGCCATACTTAGGGTTAGAACTTCAACCCTAGAAATAGAAATGGCAGAGAGAGAGAGAGACAGAAACATTCAGTCCATAAAACCATTTTTCAAGGCTTAGCCCACATCATACCCTCTGGGCAAAACTCAACCTGATCTGAGTTTTGCCTATACCTTCTGGGCAAAACCCAAGCCCCACCAATGATCATTCCCAAAACTCAACACCACTAAAACATGTTTTAATAATCTATGAATCCACTCTGTAGAAAATTTGCTTGTCAACAAACTTTGATGCTTTCTGTAGTAAGGTATCATACCTTACACTTCATTGAAATCTACTATGACCTGGAAGTGTGGGGGGTATATAGGAGATAACTAAACAGCACTGAATGGATGAATGATTTATTGCTATTTCTCCAGCTGTGTTCCTATATGATGCTCTAGTAGAAGGGATGCAAATACCTCCCTATGAAAGGGACACTCTTCAAGGCAATGGCAGTGCCAATACCCACCAGGGGCTGTGGGCCATCTTTCTGTTCTTCTGAAGGAAACACCAAAGGGCAGTTAATACAGACTTGGCACACAGAAGCCAGCCTCTTACTCACTCCTGATACCTCAAACAGCGAAGTGCCAGAATGAATCTCTCGTCTGAGCCAGGAGGTAAATATGGCCATTTATAGATAGAAGGAAGAGATTAGGTATGTTGAAAGGGGAAGGTTTTTATGCTTTGCTTTTGATCCCCATCTGGCACTCCCCAGAGCTGCCATGTGCCCCACACCTGATAAATACTGTTTTATAAATGGCAAAGAAGAGAATTTAAAGCCATAAATCTATCCCCATCCCCCTTGCTTTTTTATGGATCTAAAGGATAATTAAAACCATGCTCTTGCTTTGCAAATGAAGCCTTGTCTTTCTCACAGCCCCCATTTCAAATGAACTTGAGGGCTGTATCAGTGCAAAGGGCGGCCTTGGGTTGATGCTATCCAGGCTAGGATAGAACTGTCTCTGGTCTTGCAGGTCTCAGGGTGTGTGTGCACCACCCAGGGCCTGCTGCAATAAGCGAGACCCCTACACAGCTCTGCCTGGCACTTTGAACTTGGTTAATGCACAGTGCTAATGAGGCCCAGGTCAACATTTAGTTCTTTTCAGAGAAAAAGAAAAAAAGAAAAACAACATTGTTCTTTAGCCATAGACTGCTTCCCCAAGCTTCAACCACTTTTTTCAGTTATTCATAGACACAGGAAGACAGAGAAGGAATATGAATGGATCAGGACTGCCAGAGAAACAATACAAAATATTACATCACCATTTAAATGAATCATCATAAAGGCCATGTAACTATCAAGGAAAATGTTTATGTTAAAGCTGTAAGTAGAAAATGAATAATATAAAATACATTTGCATTATGAGAATAAAAAGTAAAAATAAATTATTTCTTACAATACATTTTCAATTATCAAATAATGTGTGCAGATGGTTGAAATAAAGAATAATAAAAATGGCTTACACATGAAACGCCTCTGCCCACTTTCCTCTTTTCCTTTCCCTCCCCAGAGAAAACTCTTCTAACTCTTTTGGCTGTTTTTTCTGGGAGTTAGTGCCATCTTTCTAGATAATGCATGTTTTTGCCTGCACTTTTAGTTTATTCATTTTATACATTATCTTTTGAATCCCAACTACGATAGATTAAGATTTAGCTCACACAAACTCACCCTAAACCCAATCTCTTATTAAATAAAAATTATGTCCTTTATTCTTTACTCTTTTTTAATTACTTATTATTATCATGCTCTTGTTTCTTGTTTTACCAACTAAAGACAGTATCTTTTAGCATCCCTGTTTTTTCCTTCCACCCTCAGCTCTTCTCCCCACCACACTACCTGCTACCTTCCAATTTCTTACATATGTACTTCTTTTATACTGTCACAGAGGAGGGAAGGTACATTTTACTCTATAGCCAACTTGCATCACTGAGCTGATTATAGAAGTTTAAAGTCAACCAACCATATCCCTATTATTATGACTATGTCAATATTGCACAAAGCAGAAAAAAGTAGTGTTTTTATGATTACAGTTTTTTCTTGTAATGCTTTATCTTTTTTTCTGAAATTTCTAGATGTCATATTTTAACATTTTTGCCATTATCACAATTTAAAACTTCATATCAAAAATCCTTCCCACTCTCTTTTTATGTCAATTCTCCTGCCCAGGCCCCTCTGTCCTTCTGCTCTAATTGACAGCTGTGCCTTCAGGCCATGTACATTCATCTTCCTGGGAATTCTTCTTATTCCTTTCCTGGGTCAGTTCTACCATATCTAGATCTTGTGTCTTCTTTGTTGGTTTATGCCCTGGTTTGTTGCAGCACTGCAGCAACTACACATCCCTCTTTATTTCTAACATATCCTATTTTTTGTTCTGGTATTCCACCCTATGTTAATGATCTTGAACTTCACCAACTCAATTGTGTCAACCTTTCACCTTCCTACTGATGGGTTGAAAGTGGGCATATTCTCCATTCTAGACAATGAAAGGGAAATTTTGTTATGGGATCTCTGGTGAAGGCTTTCATTTAAAAAATTCTTAAAAAGTGAATGTCCTTTATTCCTCTGAGCATTTTCATATCTGTACATGAAATCTGGTTATACAAGTAATCCTCCAACACAAAGAGATGCAGCCGACCAAGAACAATAGAAAAGGAAAGCAGGAAGAACTTAAAATGTTGGGAATATAATGGAGTCAACATTATAGCCAGACACTCTAGACTTCTTGTTGTTTGAGATAATCAGTGCCTTTCTGTGTAAACCAGTTGTGTTATAGCTCTCTATTCTTGCATTGAGTCATTTTATCCAACATAGGCAATTCCTCAGGAAGCTTTCTAAAAATAAATGTGTGGAGTGAATTTTCTGAGTCCTTGTAAGAAAAAATAAAGTCTTTATTTTACCATAACAATTTAGTGATAGTTTAGTTGGGTATAGAATTCTAGTTGAAAACTCATTTTTCCTAAGAAATATAATGCTAATGTTCCAATGTCTTCTCTCCTCTTCCCCACCACTTCTCTCTCTCTGTCTCTCTTTCTTTTTCAGTGGGCTTTTAGAATCTTCTCTTTTTCCTTGGTATTCTGTGATTTGACCATATGTTTAAGTATGGTATTTTTTCAATCATTGTGTGAGACATTCAGATATCATAATTTACATGTTTCCTTTAGATAGTTAAATTAATAAGGTTTTGCTGTTATTGTTTATTTCTTTTAGAGATAGGTTCTCTCTCTGTTGCCCAGGCTAGAGTGCAGTGGTGTGCTCATACCTCACTGCAGCCTCAACCTCTTGGGCTCAAGCGATCCTCCTGCCTCACCCTCCCAAGTAGGTAGTACAGGTACCTGCCACCACACCCTTCTGATTTTTAATTTTTGTTTATTATTATTAATTTTTTGTAGAGATGAGTTCTCACTATGTAGGCCAAACTGGCCTTGAAGCTCATAGCCTCAAGAGCTCTCCCACCTAGGCGTCTCTAAACATTAGGATTACAGGCCTGAGCCACTGTGCCTTGTCTTAAATTAATTCTTCGTATGCAGTTCTCTCTTTCTGGAAACCTGTTAATCAGATATTTGACTTCCTAGATTAATCAGCTATGTCTACTACATTTTGTTCTCATTATTTTCTATAACTTTACATTTTAATTACACATATTACACATTCTTGATCTCATAGACTTCACTTTCCAGTTTGTTATATGAAAGTATTTATATATTTTTAAAATACATATTTTTTAATTTTTGTGGGTACATAGTGTATATATTTATGGTGTACATGAGATGTTTTGATGCAGGCATGCAATGTGATATAAGTACATCATAGAGAATAGGGTTTCTATCTTCTCAAGCATTTAATCTTTGTGTTACAAACAATCCTATTACACTCCTTTAGTTATTTTTAAATGTACAATTAAGTTATTATTGACTATAGCCAACCCATTGTGCTATTATAAAATTATATTTCTAAGTAATTAGTTCTTTATTCTTTGATTATTTCCCTTATCATAGCACCTGTTCTTGTATTACGCTGTATTTTCTCAAGTGTTTCTGTTTGTTTATATTTAATAATACAGACATTAGAAATTGATTCGATACTCTGAATACTATTGAGTTTTGCTTAAGGTACTCAGGCACAAACTGGACATTATACTGGAGGTCTCCTAAATGAAAGGATGTGGAAATTTTTTCTCTAAGAAAGTGGCTCAACTAGGGGTCATTTTGCCTTCCAGAAGATCATTCGGCAATATATGAAGATATTTTTATTTATTGCATCTGAGGAAGAGGGGATGCCATTGGCATATAGTGAAAGAGGCCAAGGGTGCTTCCAAACATCCTAAGTACACAGAACATCCCTCAACAGCACAGAATTGGCAACACAAAATGCCCAACATGCCAAAGCTGAGAACCTCTGCAGTAGGACAATCAAATATCTTTACAAAAGCATCCCTCCACAATTTCTTTGTTTTCCAAGGGGGGAAAACATCTGGTTTCTTCAGACTTCATTTACTTGGGAAGAAAAGAGTTTGTTCTGTATATAAACTACAAATTAATTTCTCTGTGTTCAGTCTCTATTTCACATTCTTCTACCACACTTCCAATACCTGAGATTCTCTGTGGTCCAAATGGCTGAAGACTCCATCCTGATGTCCTGGTGCATTATCACCCCTTGATGCAAACAGCTGCAGTGACCATCCCTGACTTCATCAATTATCCCTCAATATATTATACTTTCCATCTTCTAGAAATTTGTCAAAATCTCCTATACCCCTGCTCCTGTTCTCTTTATTATTACTATTTTATTATAAGTTTAATGTGATCTGAAGAAGCAAAATAGATAAACCCATGCTGTTAGGCCTTTGTCTTTGAACAGAAGTCTTTCTTTTCCACACTTAATTCATTTACTTTTTAAAACTTATTTAACATCAACAATGCACTAGGTTCTGGGCAATGTGGTGACATAAAACAATATATAAAACTTATGGCCTGATTTAAAGACCTCTGTTTAGTAAAGAATTTTTGTTTTTTTAAGGCATAGCAGTATAGTACACTGTAAAGAACATGGAGAGTCAAAAAAAAAAAAAAAAAAACTTGGATTTTAGTTTCAGCTCTGCTTGCTGGCTGACTGATCTTTGGCAATTCATTTGAAGCTACATGAGCCTCAATTTTCTCAGAAACTGAATGATGATATAATGATATTAACTTTCTTAAAAGAACACTATGAAGATTATGAAGATTTAATGAGATAGTTCACTTAAAAATCCTATAAAAAGCTGGTGAAACACAAATTATATCAATTCATTTTGTGTTCTCCATTTCATTTATCCAGGCTGAGGAAAGAATCTTGACTGCAACCAATAGTCAATCTTACTTGTTTAGGTATTTCTCTTTATCCTAAATAGTTTCCTTTAGTGTAAAGTTTCTGGCAATAGTTACGTCTGAATTATTTTGGTTCTAGCTGCTTATTACTCACTGAACCCCTTCTATATTTCACTCTGATGTCTATTTTAGATTGAGCTTGGATGTCTGATTGTCATTTGTATTTACTAAATTCCTATAACTGTATTAATCATTCTTCTCAACTGCTACGCCTCAAAAACAATACAGGTTAGAGTATTGTTATTTTATTATTTTATTCCACTATTGTTTGACCTACACTATGGAGACAAAGACACATGAAACACACACATTCATGCATACACACATTTGTTTTAAGTTCTCATCCAGTTTAAATATCAATAACCTTGATCAAAGTCATCTAGATTCTGTTTCAGTTTTGTCTTCTCCAAATAAAAGAAGTTACTTTATATAAATTTGTTGGGATTCAATGAAATATTATTTAGAAATGTGCTGTGTATGCCACATAGGTCTAAAGGACAGAATTAATGGAATATGTGTGTGTGTGTGTGTGTGTGTGTGTGTGTGTATATATAGGGAAATTTATATATTATATATATATTATTTATATATTATTATATATTATATATAAATATATAATATATATATAAATATATAAATTATATAAATATATATTATATAAATATAAATAAATACATATATAAAGGGAATATATATACATATATAGTATATATGTATATAATATATGTATATGTATATAATATATATGTGTATATATATGTGTGTATATATATTATAGGTATATGTATATAACATATATATGTGTGTGTGTGTGTATATATATATATAAAGGGAAATTTATTAAGTACTCACACTATCACAGTGTCCCACAATAGGCCATCTACAGGCTGAGGAGCCTGGAGAGCTAGTCCAAGTTCCCAAACTGAAAGACTTAGAGGCTGACGTTTGAGGGCAGGAAGCATCCAGGACAGGAGACAGTTGGAGGCTGGGAGGCTAAGCCAGTCTCTCTTTTCACATTTTTCTGCCAGCTTATATTGTAGCTGCGCTGGCAGCTAATTAGATTGTGCCCATCCAGATTAAGGGTCTGCCTTTCCCAGCCCACTAACTCTAATGTTAATCTCTTTTGGCAGCATTCTCATAGATACACCCAGGATCAATACTTCGTGTCCTTCAATCCAATCAAGTTGACACTCAGTATTAACCATCACAATACACACACACATAGATATATATACATATATATGCATACACACACATACACACACATAAAATTGGCTCCTCTTTTTCATTTTATTTTCATTCATTTCCCTTAAGAAGGTTTAAACTTTCTATAGCAGAAATAGAAAAATGGTTTAGCTTTTAGAGTCCAGAATGAAATTTTTTAGTTATGAGAAAAAAATGTTTTCTTCTAAATTCTTTAGCTTCTATTGACACATCAGTACCTGAGTAACTTAAATATTAACATTATCAAAAGCCAAGGGTGAAGACCTCAAGGTGTGTTGATGAAAGGGAAGTTTGGTAGAGAGAAAAGCAAAGCAAAGTACAGGTCCCTTCCTTTCTGGTTTTAGAGAAGAGAAAGGAAGATGTGGGATAAAGAAGTCACAGTCTATGTCCTAATTTCCACTCCCTGCTGTGGGTATGGAACCTTGAGGAGTAGATTGGGCCCTCTCAGGGACATCTGGATGGTAACACAGACTCCAAAATACAAAGGCTAATGACCCACCTCCTGGTCTGTGGGAGACTGCAAGTCTCTGGGGCATTCTTGGCTACCAAAATTGTCTCACGCCCAGACCACTTACTGCATGATGTCCCGGCACAGGATTCAGGAATCAGTATTTTGAAAAAACATCTCAGCTGATTCCAATGTGGAGCCAAGGTCAAGAACCACTGCTCTTTGAGAAGTCAGCTGAAAGTCACATCCAAGGTAGCACAGGAGAGAGACTAGGGGAGGGCACAGCATTGGAGGAGGCAGGTGGCTAGAAAGATGGGCTCTGAGGCAGTACTCTATCTCTTTCCAGAATGTGTGTGTAGAATGCAGAAATCCTGAGGACCACAGATTCCAGGAGGAGACAGGTGAGGAAGTGGAAGAATGTGAGCTTCTGACCCCTAACAAGTGGACACTACAACTGAAGCCAATGGCTCTAGCAATGGGAGCCAGAACAAAGCCTCAAGAGACAAAAAGAACCAGGCTTGCCTCAGTGAACATCAGTCCTTGCACACAACCAGCCTCTTCACAAAACAGAACAGCAAGAATCAAGGCCAAAAGGGAGACCTGAAGCTCTTTTTTTCCCACCGCCATGAGGTCACATAAGTATTCCCATACACCACCTCAAGAAGAAACAGAAGCTCAAAACAGAAAGGGAGTCTTGGGAAACCAGGAATTTACCAAAAATTAAAAAAATTAAAAATTAAAAAAAAAATTTTTTTTAATAAAAAATAAACAAAAGATTCCAACTCTTTAAATCAGAATTCTAATGCATTGTTTTCTGGCAAGTGTAGACACACATCACACACGCGCGCACACACACACACACACAGAGACATACAGAGAGAAAGAGATAGAAGAAGAGACCCTACTAAATGAACAGTGACTCATGCAGAAGAGTAATTGCCTGTCCATCAAAATGCACTGCATAAATTTGAGATTGATCTACATGTGTGTGTTTATGTACACACATACAACCATGATTATGCAATAACATCCCCTTCCACCATGCTAATAAATAGGACCAAGCATTTGAGACTAAACTTGTTTAGAGATCCTAAGAAGCCAATCCACTTTCCTGTCAGGAAGAGCAAATATAACTGCTACATAAAGCAATGTCCCTTAGAGAAGGACCCAGACAATTGGAAGATTCAACCTTGCTTCTCAACCAGCCAACAGGATTTTTTGTGTTTTGTTCCCATCCCCCACCCCAGTTCTCATTTTTCAAATGTCATTCTACATCCTGCTTCCTGTGTGTTGTTCTTGGTGCCTAACTCTTCCATCTCTACCTGTCACCCACTGCTTCTCTAGGGATGTAGGCGAAAATGGTTCCAATCTGTGATGCACATATCCTAGGCCAGATGCTGTGCTAGATACATTACATAGTAATGGAACCGAACAACCCAAAAGGTATGAAATCTTTATTTTACAGATGACAAAGCCAAGGCTTATGAAGATTAAACAGTCACATTCACACAACTGGAAAACAGGGGTCTGATGGGAACTCAAATATTTCTGACTGAAGAGGCAAAAAAGACGCAGGCTTACCTGAAGAGCTAACCACTCCCCAGTATTGGTTCTCTGCAACCTCCCTTATTTATTCCTGGGGTTGCATTAGCTCCACAAAGCTGTGTTTTCTAGAGAGTATGTACTGTCAAATACCCTGTACCATTCTCTTGATAAGCACATTTGTGCTGCTCTGTGTGTCCTTATCTTCAGGTGGAAGAAATCATCTTCTGAAAAGCAACTCCCAACTCTGGTCCCAGCTCCTTATATCCTGGGTTTTTGTTTATGGGATTTTTAAATCTTAACCTTACTTCTAGTGCAAGAAAAGGCCTCTTTCTATGGAGAATATGAACTATGCTATAGTTGGGTGCCCTGAAGTTCCTTATCCTTTACCCATCTGAATATTTTCAATAAAAGACATACATTTTTTCCATCATTCTATTTTCCATCATTCTATTTCCATCATTCTATTTATTAATTTGCCTCTATATTCTTTCTTTCCAGTAGATTTTAAGATCCGTAAGAACAGAGTCTGTAGCCCACATACAATGTTCAATGTATATGTATAATGGCGTAGCACATAATAGACACTCAATGAATGTCTATAGGGTAAACAAACAATAATATTTATGGTCTCAGAGCAACCGATATGTTCTGGTGCTTACATCCTAAATCTCACAAACAGGGCAAAATTTTCCACAGATAACACACAATTACTAGAGGAGCAACAATATTAAAGCAAATATGTCCTGTGCTGTCATTCTTGCCCAGCTGTATTTGTGTACATTGGGCACAGAATTCTCTTCCAACTTTCCCATTTTATAGTCTTGTTTGGCTTTGATTTAGTGGGTGTGAAAGTCTGAATTGTTTAGCTTTGCTGTGGAATAGAGACCTATCTCAGTGACCCTTACTGCTTACCTGCAGTCACCCTACCCTCCTTATCTGCAGCACCATGTTTCTGATCTCTGTGATATGGCAACATTTTCCCACAGCCCCCTGGAATGAGAAAACCAGCTCATAAAGTGAAAAGTGATCCGAGCTCAGCACGCCCTGCCCTGATGGGCACCACCAGCAACATCAGACAGCGTGAACTCCCACTGAATAGAGGCTTGGACAACTGGAAGATTTTATTTCTTTCTCTCTTCCCCCATCTATTCAGCCTGATTGCAACCCATTGGCCCTAGCTCCTCTATCCCTGCCACCCCAGTCCATTGGGTTACAAACATGCCCTATTCATCTACACGTGCACATTCCCCTTCTGCTTTACTCCTTCCAGTGCATTCATTAATTTATACAAAATGCGTATCAATCATCTATAGGATGTCAGTCATTGTATTGAGTGCTGGGGATACAAGGGTGCATACACACACACACACACACACACACACACACACACACTCTATCCTTGCAGACCAGCTCAAACTCCATCTCCTCCAAGAAGCCTTCCCAGATCCTCACAGCTTCCACAGTCTCGTACTTCTGACTTCTGGTGACATTTAGGGTCTGTGTGCCACAACTAGGCACTTAATCATTTCTTTCCGATATTTTGTCATGGCTTCATATGGGTTAGTTCTGTATTCACAACTAGAGTATAAACTTTTTGAGATCAAAGCCTACATCCTTCATTCCTACTGTGTTTCCTTAACAACCACTAATATAACTGCAGTGGGCTCTCTTATCCCTCCATCCAGTACTTTTCTGTAGTGAACGTTTTTTATGCAAGCCTTTTAGGATAAATGATGCATTGGTGCCAAATAAAGATTCTGAAAATTAAAAAGGAAGGGAAAGGAGAAGACTCTGCTCTCCCTTTTGCTGTAAACAATTCAGCCCTGCATCTAGGCATGTCCTATCAACTCTGACCCAAATGATTGAGTAGAAGGGGGAGAGGGTGACAAGTCGGGAAGATACACAGCTGATACAATGCTAATGTGAAGAAGCCTCCCTGAGTTCTGACAATTTGAAGACCTAATGCTTCTAGCAGATTGGATTCCTTCGCTACATGCGCGCACTGACATTCCAAGAGCCAAAGGTCAGGATGAGCACATGTGAGTGGCAAGCAGGCACTGACTGAGGGGTGAGAGCAGGCTAGGCTGGCAAGAACTAAATGCAGTGGTTCAGAGACAACCTCGCACTCTGCAGCCGGAGGACAGCTGATGCAGGCCCACAGGGTCTGGTCAGGGAGCACAGTGAGGCCCCTGGGGATGGGAAGAGAAGAGGAGGTCTCTCTGTCCTGACCTGGAGTGGGAACAAGGTGAAAGGGGAGACTACTGGGCCAAGGCAGTGACCCAGAAGGCCTGGGCAGAAGTAAAAACAGATGTGAAACAGAAGCTGTCAATGTCCTGGGGGCCAAGGGGGTCTGCCCTGGAGGAGATGACCCCAAGTAAGATGCACTGTTGTTAATGTGTCTTCACTGGGGCAGGCACTGAACAATTACGGCTAGACAGCCATGGGCTTGGAGAACTGGCCAGAGCACACAAAACACTTTGTCTTTCTACATTAGCAGGGAAGGGAACAAGCCCCTTTAGAGCCTGGAGGAGCAGCCTCTCTCCAGTAAAGTATTCATATGACAAATCTATACTGTGTTCACTTTCAGTTCAGGATGCCAGGGATGCTAACTATAAAAGACACAGTCTTTGCCTTCAAATTATTTTTTAATCAGTCACACTAGTGCCAAAAGAAGAACTTAAAATCTTTCTCGCCTGAAAATGATACAGAAGACTGGATCTAGGGGTGAGGACTCTGCAAGCAGGGATTGAAGAAGCCTGACCTCAAATGTAGGAGATCCTATAATTTATATTGCATAATCACAGGTCACAGACTTAGCCTTACTGTTGGGCTATAGGAAAGCATTGGTTTACTTCCAAGCAAAGGGATGCCTCTGAAGAGCCGGCAGTCCTTCCAGTCCTAATTTTCCTCCTTGCGCCAACTCACAGGATCATTCCTAGACCACCCGACTCTGAACCTAGTGCTCCTTCTTTAAGAAAGGCCAGATATGACTGTTTATTCTCAGGGTGCATGCTCACGGGGCCCCAGGAGGCTTCTCAGCTCTCATGCCAGAATCAATAGAGTATTCCCCAGCTGTGGTTTAGAGGAATCCAGGCCTGAAATCTCACTTTTAATAATAATTACAATTTTACTGGTGCTTCAGAATTTAAGAAATGTGTTTCCCATTCACTATCTCACTTAATTATCATGACATTATATTGTTAGCCCACTTATACAGAAAACTGGGGTTAAGAGAAGCCATGTATCCAAAAGTCACCCAACAAGTAAGTTACACAGATAATTCTCAAGTCAAAATTAGATCCCCTCCTATGCCTCCTTCCTTCTGCACTAAGCATTCCGTCCAGTAAGACTTTCCTCCTTTCTCCTGGCAAACATCCACTAATCCCAGGTGAAATATATCCCCTCAGTGAAGGCTTCAGAAACTTTTCCCTCAGTGAGCTGCTCCCTCTTTTAGAGGTCCACCCTTGTTTGTTTAAAGTATACCAGCTCACAGCAACTTTTAATACATTGTCTGGTCACTTTTTTTATACATCCATTTTCTTGCTATAAATTTCCTGATAGTTTTGGCTGTGTTTTACCACACCTGGTGTCTAGCTCCATGGTTGACATATAATAGGTGTTTAATAAATGTTTATGGAATCCAATTCTTTTTTGCTCCAAATCTCAAATAAATTGATTTTTGCTCCAAATCACAAATAAATGTTTGTGGAATCCAATTCCCTTTTGCTTCAAATCTCGGGTACTTTATACAAAAGTAGACTTCCTCCCTATTTCCAAAGAGAAGGTAGAGAGATAGGTCCTCAATCTGTTCCTACTGACCTAATTCCTCAAATTGAGGGGCCTAAGTAAAAACAGTGTATCAGCCTCCAAGCTCTTATTTAACCTTTGGAGGCCTTGGGCAATAACAGAAATGAGACACATACCACAAGTCTAAATATCCAAACATAATGCATCAAGCTAATTGACCATCAGCTAAAAAATATCCTTTCCTTTTACCCGTCAATTTATCTTCATAACCATCTACAAGGCCTGGTCCAACCTCAGAATTCTCAGTCTCAAGGATTCTCTGCCAGAACATGGAAGCATGTAGTCAACCCACTCCTGGCCGCACCCACCTACCATCACCTCTGCCTTGCAGGCTATAAGTGCAGTCTCCATCTGTACTCCCATAAAGAGCCATACCCTGGCAATCCTTCAGACTAAGATGTGCCCAGGACCTGCCCTCCAGAGAACACACACTAGAAAATGGCCTGGGAATACCCTGGAAGTGGCTAGAGGCCATTTGGACAAGGAATTCCAAATGTGTGTCCCTGTGCAGCCTCTGGCCCCTTCAAAAAGAACATCTATTTTACTTGGGAATGACTGACAGGGTACGAATCAAATTCTTACTCCATTTCTGATAGAGCTGATTCCTTAAAATGTCCAGTTCCTGTCTCTGAAGAGGGAGAGAGTCCAGCCTGCCTGTCCTGGGGCTAATTGAAGTGAAAGCTGGTTAGATTTACATTATCTAAACTGTTCTTGTTACCGAGATAACAGGTCTGAAGAGGGAGGGAATTTCAAGGGCCAACAGCCCAGGCATGCAATCTGTTTTTCCAGTGTTTTTTCCTGATAAAAAAGAGGTGGAAAAAACTTATGTTTATATCCTTGCCAATGAATTTCCATTTGATTTTGGGGGCAAAAGGCAAAGAAAATGCTATAAACTCGGTCAGCAAAGTGGTAACAACCAGCTGTCTTATGCTCTGAAAGCCGTTTAGAGCTGCCTCCAAATTTTTTTTTTAAAGAAAAGTTGTCACTACCTGACAAATTGCATAAGGAGCAAGAGAGCCTGTTTTGATAAAAGGCTGAGAACAAGAACTGATAGAAACTGAAATCCCATAGAAAGCATTTAAGCAAGTGAACTCTGAGCTGAGAATGGGCTACCCATTCTATAAGGAGATCATTCTGCCCAGGCCCCTATCCACAACCCACAGGGATAAACAGGGTAAAGAAAGGAGGACCAGAGCAGAGGTGGGTGTGGCTTCAGTAGAACTCAGCTTCTCCAGAAACCAAGGTGAAATTTCAGTCACACACTGTGGGTTCCCCCAGAATTTGTCTTCTAAACACTCTCCACAAAACCCAGAAGACTCACAGGCTTCCTGTTGAATTTCAGTTGTCCCATTGGACTCAATATATTTGAAAATTGACTAAAAATCAATATTTTTAGGATATTTTTGGGAAACTCATCAGCCAAGGTCCTAAGGCTTAGCCAGACCATGAGTCTTTTCTGGTTAGATGATCATTATTCATATCTTAGAGATCATTCCCACTTTAGAGAGGAGTAACTAGAGGGATATGTACAGAGTTTTCCCTAGCGGATGGCAGTTTCATATTATCTATGGAATCAGAGCACTTTAAATTGATTCCCACCTGTCATAGGAGAAAACTGGCAAGATTAATGATTTGGGTAAATGATTGCATTGGATTTCTTCGGTTTTCAGTCTCTCGGTTTGGTATCTATGCTGCTACGAGGTGCGTGAATTTTCCCTTGTCCACACCCTCTTGAAGCAGATAAATGGCATGCGTCCCACTATTATTTTAAAATTTTATGTTCTTCATGTCTTTCCTTAATTTCTGTGTCTGTCCAACATTTGCACTATTAATCTGTGTGGTATTGATTTGTTTGTTTAGAGGGGCAGATGTGTTGCCAAACATCCAGTGTTCTGTTTTTCCTTCCTACTATGGAGATGACATTCAAAATAATAATAATAATAAGCTGAGGGCAGAAGGGCTTTATGTTTCTGTAGAAGCTTTTGTTCTCTGACCCTGGTAAGAAGTGACGTGAAAGAAGATGGTGACAAGAACTGATGAACTACTGGGTGTTATTAAAGATCCCAGGCCAGTTTGGGGATGAATGGAAAATTTTTGAGAGAAATTAACTTTCAAAACCACTTACGAAACTGATTTCATTCACTCCTAAGATATGTATCTTGTGTTTACATGAGGTAATAGATAGACAAAAGGAAAGATTTAACAGAGAAGCTAAGCTTTGAGCTGGGTTTGGAAGAATGAGTTCGATTCCCATAGCTGATGAAGAGAATTACAGCCAGAAGGAAGAGCTGGCCCCGGGGCATGGAGGCACCAATGTTTTTGGCTCGTCAAGAAACATGAAGAGAGAAATTTACCAAGTATTTAGGAGATCCAAAGGCTTCTGTCTTTGGCCAAAGCATAGCCCACATGGAAAAACAGTTGTCTGGATGACATTTTTGCTTATTGTATATATAGCCCATTCCCGATTCAGTCTAAACAATTTTAAAAGTCCCTTCATTCCTACAGCCCTTGATCTCTCACCTCACAAAACTACTTATGTGCGTGATCACACACACACACACATACATATTGCCCTGTACTATTTACCTGCGTTGCATACAAATTCTGTCATTGTCGTAAAAAAAAAGAGATATGTTTATTGAAGACAAAGCTCAGTAAGCATCTCTTATCCAACTGTAAATTTCACAATCATAAGCAGTTATAAGCACAAGCATATATTTAATAAATATTTGGTGAGTTGAAGTGAATGAGATCAGCCAGCAGGATAAGACATTGTATATGCAAAGCTTTCCCTTGGGATTCTTAGATTTGTATTCATGACTTTTTTCCCAAATATACAGAAGACTGATGGGAATATTGTGTCATCCTTTGTTTTCATTCAAGAGCAAAAGAAGAGAAATAACACATGTTGAGTGTCTACAAAATACGTTATTTGCACTCATTTCATTTTATTTACCTAAAATTTTCCCTATATTATCAAGAGGGTGGAGGCTCTGAAGGGCAGAGAGACTCTAAGAGGAGCACAGCTGGCCTGCAGCAGAAACGAGGTTGACACTCACATCTGCATGATTCCAAGGGCCCCTGCTGCCCCAGGCTCTGCTCCTTCCTCCACTGCTTCCTGGGAATATGGGTAGTCTTTCTTTTTACTAAAATGAAATTCCTAAAGTTCTCCTTTAAAATGAAAGGTTTTTATCTCCATTCACAAAAAGGAAAAAAAAAAAAGAAAGAAAGAAAACTTCCTCTGACCAATGGAAAAAATAATCCATTGCTTTGCTGGCTGGCAAAGGGCCCAGTCGTGTGGGCCAGGCTGTGAAAGAGAGGGAGAAAGATTCTCATGGAAAGCAACCACTCCACCCACTCATATTTGTGTTTCTCTGAGGTTAGCCCAGGGCCCCAGCCACCGACCAGCACATCACTTCGGTGACTGTTCCCACCATCAGCATCCAGATAGCACAGAGGGCTGAGGCATTCGAATCTTATCACCCCTATTAAAAGATAAAACCTAAAATTCAACGCTTATCAACATAAGCTTCAACGCTTATCAACATAAGCTTCATGCACTCCATTCAGCGCTTACAAGGAAAGCAGGCAATATGTTTCTGATCGTGGCTCAAGTTAGACCCAGGCAGCCTTTGCCTTGCCAGTGCGGCCTTGAAAAAGGTAATAAAAAACAGAGTAGTCTGCTTTGTTTTGATATTGGCCAGACCTTCTCTTTAGGAAAAAATATGGTAATAAAATGGATGAAATGAGGAGTAAAAAGAATGAAATCAACATCCTTTCTCAAAGTCACCCACATGCTTTGTGAAAATCCATGTTTCTTCCATGTGGACTGTTCACAGTTAATTTGTGGTCTCAGCCTCATGTCACTCATCTGCCCATTCATTCATTCAATGAACGCTTTTTGTGAATGCCCTCCATAAATTTGTACTGTACTAGTCACTGAAGTATAAACATGAATAAAACAAGACTGCTTCTTTCAAGGAGAGGAGAGGATAAAAGGTATAAACAACTAATTATTTTGGAAAGGATCTTAGTCTACCTCTCCAGCTTTTACTACCACCATGATGACCTCTGCCCCTGACCACGCTTTCACACTATGTTCTGCAAGCATCTGATGACTTGAAGCCTCACAAATGCATCATCCCTTCTCTTGCTTTCAAGATATGGCCCCTGTTTCTCCTTTCGCTACTGGTCTGCTACCCTGCCCTCTCTTCCCAGTTAATTCTTACTCGTCCTTCTAGTCTCAGCTCAGATGTCAGTTTATCCAAAAGCCGACAATGACATCTTCTCCCTGTACGTTATGTGTCCCTCCCATCAGCTCCCAAATAACTCTCAAATTTTCCCAACAAAGCCTTCACACACTTAACATTGTAATTATTTGGATATTTTTCTTTCTCCTCTGCTATATTGAGAAAGCTAAAAGAGTATGGAGTCATAATTGTTTTGGAGCCTAGTTCAATGTACAACATAGAAGTGCTCAAAATGTGGAAAGAATAAATTAACTGTTTTTATATAACAGAGGAAGAGGTCAATTCTGGAGTAGGGGACAAGAGAGGGCTTCACAGAGACTATTGAACTGAATCTTGAAGAATTAACATAAATTCACCAGAAGAAAAAGTTTCAGAAAAAACTTTCCAGGCAAAACAAACAGCACATAGAAAACCAAAAAGAAAAAAAAACAAAGATTCAAAGAACTGTACATATTTAACATGTCTAGGGTATAGACTGTGATGATTAAAATTTGCCTGAGATTAAGAAGGTCATCCTCACCAATGTGAATGGGCATCATCCAAACCATTGAAGGTCCAAATAGAACAAAAAAGCAGAGGGAGGGTAAATTCTTTCTCTTTTTTAGAGCTGTGACATCCAACTTCTCCTTCTCCAGGACATCAGAGTTCCAGGTTCCTGGGCCTTTGGACTCCAGGACTTAACACCAGCACCCATCCTGCTTCCAGCACTACTTCTACCCCCAGCCTCACTGCTACCCTTGGTTCTCAGGTCTTTGAATTCAGTGCAACTTACACCACTGGATTTCCTCATTCTCCAGTTTGCAGATGACATATCATGGACTTCTTGTCCTCCATAATCATGTGAGACAATTGCCCTAATAAATTATCCCTTATATATTTATATATAGCCCCTTGGTTCTGTTTCTCTGCAGAACACTGACTAATACATAGATTACCAAGTGCTAAAGTAGAAAGAGATGGGGTTCGAGAAATAGACATGGAGTAAACCATGGAAGGTTTTGAATACAAATATAATAAATTTGCATTGTATCCTAAAGACATGTAATAGAGAATATACTCCTACTGTTTCTCCCTGCCAGCGTATGCACAAGAGATCATTCTCATAGTGTGCTAACACAACACAACAGGAAAAGCAAATCTCCTATACAGAAAATAACCTACATTTTGAAACCAAATAAGTACAACTTTGAATTACACACTAGTTTTGATTATCTACTAAATTTCAGCAACATAGGAGATAATGGGGCTTATTTAGGGAGAAAGAAAAAGTTTTTTTAAGCTCCACCTGAATTATATTATCAGATTCTGAGTTTCAGGCATGCATGTTTTGAAAAAAAATCTTCACAGGTGATTTTAGTATGCACACACATACACACACACACACTCTACTCAAACTGGGCTTGGGAGAGCACATGGTCTCTAAATCCATTGTCCTATCATTTGTCTTCACTGATGTGTTAGTTATTTAGAATGCTGGGTTTTGAACCTTGCATGACACATTTTTCTCTGGCTTACTCTTCATTCTTAAACTAGGTTTTAACACAACCCATTTGATATAGAAAGAAGCTGTCTGAGACAGACTGCCAAGGTCGGAGCAAACAAATGTAATCCTGAGAACTGAAAGATGGATGCATGTTCAAGGGAGATGTGATTCTCCTTCTCGTTTGTAAAGAGCCATTAGACAAATAAACCGCTGGGGCAAGTGCAGAGGTGCTGGACCAGGCGCACCCTTCTAATGTGACTATCACTGATGGACACCAGCCAGCTGGCAGCAGAGACTGCAGTACAGAGGGAAGAGTTGACCCTCACTCCTTCCTCAGCAGGAACCACCAGCCTCCTGAATAGTCAGGAACCTAGCAAATCAAGTTTTCCTCCATAGGTTAAAGCTAAACTTTAAATATATATTGCACTGTCAATTGTTCACTCAGTTTCAGGTTTAGGAATGTCCAATATACTCGCAACGTTCTATAGTTCTGAACTCCAATCAAGATAAATAACTGTACAGTTGTGAGTAGTAACAGGGGAACCATCAGGGAGATGCAAACTAAAGTCAAAATGAGATACCACTTAACACCCACAAGGATGAGTGGAATCAAAAATACAGATAATAACAACTGTTAGGAAGGATGTGAGAAAATTAGGACCCTAATACCTCCTAGTGAGAATATAAGGTGGTACAGCTGCTTTGAAAAGTCCTGAAGTTCCTTAGAAGTTTAAACATAGTTACCAAATGACCCAGCAATTCTACACCTAGGAAGAAACCTAAAGGAAATGAAAACATACATCCACACGAAAACTTGTACAAGAATGTTTACAGCAGCACTATTCATAACAACCAAGAAGTGAAAACAATTCAAAGGTTCATCACTGATGAATGGACACATACTGTATGGTATGTGAATATATATATATATATATATATATGTGTGTGTGTGTGTGTGTGTGTGTGTTATATATATGTGTATATATATATGTTATATATATATGTGGATATATATATAATCATGTGCACATAACATTTCAGCCAATGACCACAGTGGTCCCATAAGATTATAATACTGTATTTTTACTGTACCTTTTCTTTGTTTAGATACACGAATACTTTCCATTGTGTTACAATTGCCTACAGTATTCAGTACAGTCATGCTATACATGTCTGTAGAATAGGAGCCATAGGCTACACCGCATAGCTTAGGTGTGTAGTAGGCTGTACCATCTAGAGTTGTGTAAGTACACCCTAGGATGTTTGCATGCTATGATATTGCCTAATGACACGTTTTTCAGAATGTATCCCTGTCTTTAAGTGATACATGACTACTGTATATGTGGGGGCGAGGGAGATAGAAAGAGATGGACACACAGAGAGAGAAATACTGAGACCTAGAAAGCTCGAATAACTCATTTCAAGTCAAGAGCAACTTAGTGGCAAACTTAGGTCAAAACACAAAACACCATGCTTTTTAGTCCTGTATTGTTTCCACTATATCACAATACGATGTTCAATGGTTCTCTTTAAATCACATACCAGGAGCTAAACTTACTGAAGTATTACAAAACCACCAAATGAGCTTTCACAGGAGACCTAAAAGAGGAAATTAAAGACGCAAATAGTTTAAGAAAATCTGTATTTGATTCAGAAGATTAAAACCAGTTTCTTCAAAAAGTTGTTAAAAGAGAAAGAAACTGGCAATTTTACCCAAATAAAGAAATATCATATTCTAGAGATTTACTAAATAATGTGTATGATTCTCTATGATACTTTCAAGAAACTCTGACTTCAGTTATGTAGACTAAGGTGACAAGAACCATTTGTGTAATCAACTGTAATTACATGAAATTCTCTCTTTAGCACATGGTACCCACTGAATGCGGCACAAAAGAGGATATGATCAGTTGATTCAGGATGATATCATTTCCGTGATTCTAAACCAAGGATCTCCAAGAAAGCCTGGGCTGCAAGTTCCAGGGTCAAATTGCAGACTGCTTGCAGAGAATGGCTCTGGTATTCCAAGAACCTTAGATAGCTCACCAGAGTGATCTGCTTTAGATAGGGTGACCATATGTCTTGAAATTTCCACGACAGTCTTGTTTATACATGTGATCCAGAATACTTATTACAGTGCTCTCTTTCACAATCAGAGGTGTTCCGCTTCGAACGGTGAGTTATAAAATAGTTACTCTAGCCAGGTGGAGTGCACTTGCTCACTTAACATTCAACATGCAGTAAACCATTTTCACACATGGCCTTGTGCTCATAACTTAATAGAGGTTATTAAGCAAACCCAGCTCTGCTCTGCTAAAGGTATTTTATTTTAAAATTACTCAAAGTCTGTCTGAATTCCAGCCTAATTCCATAACAGACATTGGGTGGCTTCAGGAAATTACCTAGCTTCTCTCTGGTTTATTCGCATTTACTATGAAATGGGAATAATTGCATCAGTCTTACCACACCAGGTAATAAATAATGGTCGAGGAAGTAATTAGGCTTAGAAGCCGGATAGAAACTGAGTAAGATGCTTAAGCACTAATTAGGAATACAGCTGAGGAGATTGTGGGTGATGGACATCCAAATGAATATGTCACCTCTAATTTCTGCCTTGTTGCTTGTCTTATTTAATTGTATCTATCTTCTAAATGTCTTTTCTTTACAGAATACCAATCCTGAATCAACTGGATTAAATGCTTAATTTTCTCATGCTTTGCTGGGCATTTATTGGCTCTAATAGCAAAGGGGCATTGACCTAATCAAAAATAAAATTATTTCATATCATTATAAAGATTATTCTGTCAGTGAAACTGCTATAACAAAAAACTTCTATATGTTGAGGTCATATACATATATATATATGTGTTCATTTATTCTTACTTATTACACATGTATTTATTTGTAGACAAGTGGCTTTGGTGAAGAATGGCCAGTATGTTTTTGAGTAATGTCTAAGTATACTTTTGAGCTATGTTCTAACTCCAAACAGATCTAGAATCAATTAACCTTTGTCAAGGGCCTGCTATATTTCAGAGTCTGGACTGGACAGGTGATTATGTCATTGAATTCTTCATTAAATTCCTGCATAATGGATATTTTGATTCTCATTTTGCAGGTGAGTTACCTAAAATTTAGAAAGAAGATAGTAATTTGCTCAAAGTCACATAGGTAATAAAGGAATTAAAATTTCAACTCATCTTTTAAGTTCAGAACTAGTTCTCTGTGCAGCTATACTATATGCCAACAGTATGGTTGCTGAGAGCAGCAACTGAGGTGAAGAGGCAGCCACCAGATGGACCATGCATATTTTTCATATTAAAATGATTAAATCTCTTGCGACAAGAACGGCCTATAAATAATAAGGAGTTTTTTCTCCACATAGTACTCTATTTGCAGATCCTTAGAAGTCCAGATTTTATTTTTAATACTTTATGTTTTTCTGGTTACAGAATTCCTATATAATTAAAATAAGAAAAGCAAGGAAAAAAGGAAACTATTCCATGGAATTTTTTTCATGCTCTGTTCCCAGCCTGTGTGTGTGTGTTTTTAGTATGTTTTTAAAAGGTTGCATTGACTCAGCAACAGGATAGCCAGCTACGTGACAGTTCATCTCTGGTTTCTATTACCCATGATGAATGCCAGGGATTGTGTTTATACTATACACCAGTTAGGGTCTTAGGGAATTTGGTTCCGGCTCTGATAAAAAAAAAAAAAAAAAAAAAGGGTGGGGGTGAGGGGTGTGGACAGGAGGAAGCCAAGCAGCTAAGCAGGGAGCTGCAGGCATTTCACAAGCTGTGGGGGTGCAGGATGATGGGCCCATGAAAGAGGGACTCCTAGTTCTGGATTCTGAGGAAAAAGTGTATCCTCTGTTCTTGATGCTACCAGACTGTATTCAGGGACACTTAGGAGAAGATGATGGAAGTCAGAGTTGAAAGCTGTGTCCTCGTCAGATCAGTGGAAGGACACGACAATCGTTCAGCTAATGAATGAACCTCCTTGACTGGCCATGAGTTCATTATAACCAAAACTGGGAGTGGGCAGGATGGGGTGTTGAGAGATACATGAATTGTAGAGCGACTGCTTTGGAAGGGTGCCAAACTTCATGTTTGTTCCCTTGCACACGGGTCCTTTCCATGATTTATAGAATAATTCTATCTAAAGGTTAATATGGACCTTGAAGATCTCCTAGCCCAGCCTCCACTTCACATGTGAATGTCTTCTATCACATCTCACTCAAGACCATGCCTGGGTAAGTCCAGGAATAAAGGACTCATTACTTCCTAAGCCATCCCAGTTCATTTTGAGGCAATTCTATTTGAAAAACCATCATTCATTCCTTCAACAAATATTTATTAAGTGCCAACTAAGTACCCATACCGTTTTAGATGCTAGAAAAAAGAAGTAAGCAAACAAGCGCGCGCGCACACACACACACACACCCGTACTTTTACGAAGTTTTCTTTCCTTGCACTAAGCCAACCTAAAGTTGATCTTACCTAACCTTGTTCCCCATTGAGCGACATATAACTCTGTAGGTTCTCTCATTAGGTATGGGAAAAGTGCTTTGTTCTTCTCGCATGTAAAATATTTAAAGACAGTGATAGTGTCCCATTTGGCTTTGTCTGTTAAGTTCCTACATTCATCCTTAGTTACATGTTTTCTAGGCTTTTCACTACACTGGCTCCAAATTTCTGGGCTTCTTCTGCTTCATTGGTATTCCTTTTAAAGTGCAATTCTCAGAAGTTAATCAGCTACTCCAGATGAGTTCTGACCAGCCCAGAATACAGCAGGGGCGTCATTACCTTGTTCTAGTTCTCGGATGTCCACTAATACAATCTGAGTTTAAATTGCCATTTTTGATTTCACAAATCACTGCTGATGAACATGAAACTCTCAGCTAATTTTTTCAACTCTGTTATGTTAAGATACTTACTCAGATTGGAAATAGGTCCACACCAACCAGCAACAACCACACTACTGATGAGATGCTTCTGAAAAACAAGCTTGGGGTCCCTCAAAGAGAACTACAGGACATTTTTAGCCAGGCTGAAGACCACAAGTGTGCCTGGTGCCAGCCAGAATTCTCTTCCATTGAGAGAATATGCAGATTCTAGTTGTAAACCTCAAGTCTAAACCTCAGCTAAATTATTTAGAAACAATAAGACAAGGGCAGCTCTAACTTGGCCCAGCATAATAAAAGTTAATACTTTTTGAGCACTGTATACATTATCTAATTTAATCTTCACAATATTCCTTTGAGGTGGGTACTAATTTTACCACGACCTTGATTTTGGGATGAGAAAATGAAAAATTATTGAGATGAATGCCTTACCCAAACTCAGACAGATTTTAAGGGCAAGTAGGACTCAAATATAGATGAACAGACTTCAAACTCCATGTACCTAACCAGTATAATCACCTGACTTCTCATCTTCATTGCTAGCTGTTAATCATTGTTGCTTGAGTGGGAAGGAGATACATCTCCCCTGACACATTATTCTTCCTAAATTTTTTAAGAAATGTTAATAATGAAGCTTAGAAACAAGAAAAAAAATGACTTCACATTTTTTTGGGAGTCATTTAGTTTGGGAGAGACCTATTAGCTAGGGAGGGACCAGGCTGGTTTCTCTGACAGGTTCTGAGAAGCAGGAATACTATCTGGGATCCTCTCATTAAAAAATGCTTCTGCTGCTGATTCTGATATCCACCTCACAAGTCAAGTGGGGGACTGTGCTTGGCAATAAAATAGCCCCTTCCTTATTTCTACTCCTTTCCCTTAGTTTTCAATAGGAGTTGACTATCTTTTATCTAATGATCTGGCTCTGTGGAGTGGTCTCTAGGTTGCACACACCCTGAGTGTGAGTTAATGGAAATGTTTTGGAGACCACTGATCCAACTCGCTGTAGAGTTAGGGCTGGCCCACTCCATCCAAAGCACTTGAGGGCCCTGATATCTTAGTCTGCTCAGTACTAAACCACACAATCTGTCTGTATCCTGCCAAAGAAATTGTGAAGTCTTAAACCCTCTCCTCGGACTTCAGATAGCTCATGTATCAGGCAGAAACATTTCAAAGACTGGTCAGGATACTCAACTGACCAGAGATTAAGAAAGGGAAATTTCAGATTCTTGCACAGTGAATACACAGTTGAGCCAAGTACAGAATTTCTGTTTTCTATTTCTATTTTCTCATCTCTGTTTATGGATAAGTCGTTCTTTTATATCTTCACATATATGCGAAAATTTGTTTTCCTTAATTTTTCTGTGTTGCTTCTATTCCTATCACTCTTTCCTGTACTCACTGTGTATCTCCAATAGAAACAACCTGAACTTGTAATGACACAATTGAAATTATTAGTTTGCTAGAACTTTTCTACTTGATTTACCAAGATACTCTCCTTATAGTCAAATAATTATATAGTAATCTATGCTGCAGCAAAAGGAAACGAACAAAAGTATGTTTCTTAAACACTTACATAGAGATTTTAGATGTATTTTTTAACCTCCTTTTCTCTTTTTCATCTAATTTAAGGTGAGATTCCAGGACCTTTCTCACGAAAGAGCCCCAGAGAATGTGTCTGCTAAACTTAATAGATTCACAAAGCCAGGTTACAAAAGAGAGCATGGCTCCAAATTAAATTTAGACCCAAAAGTGTTGATACCACATAGACTGACGCATTTGTTCAACAGTTTTCCTTTGTTTATTTAGTAGGTCACTAGAGAAGGTGCTCTAATCTATTAATAACAGACTCAATCTGCCACTGTCAAAATTATCAACAAAATAATAAAATGGGTTAAATACAACCACAAAAATCTTCTGCGAGAACCAACATTTCTTTCTACTTGAAAATTCCTTCAATTTAGGTGGTAAAAAAAATTCTCTGGATATCTAGAAAGATACATCTTTTTTTTTTTTTTTTGAGACGGAGTATAGCTTTGTTACCAGGACAGAGTGCAGTGGCGCAATCTTGGCTCACTGCAACATCCGGTTCCCGGGTTCAAGTGAGTTTCCTGCCTCAGCCTTCCAAGTAGCTAGGACTACAGGCACGTGCCACCATGCCCAGCTAATTTTTGTATTTTTAGTAAAGACAGGGTTTCACCATGTTGGCCAGGAGGGTCTGGATCTTTTGATCTCGTGATCTGCCTGCCTCGGCCTCCCAGAGTGCTGGGATTACAGGCGTGACCATAGCACCCAGGCCAGAAAGGTACATCTTTAAGTCACCTTTTAGAGTACTAATCCTAGAATAGTATTTTGTTATAACGAAAAGAATCTCACAGGGGACAAGAAAGCCATGGGAAATTCATTGCAGACTCCAAAATTTGTCAGTTCCTCAAAGGATGGGTTAGTCCCAGAGTACGGCAGATGATCTAAGAGCATCCCCACCTTAGGGGAGCTGAGAGGGTCGCATTGACAGCTTCAGTGGAGTCAAGGTGGTCCACAAAGGTACAGTCAATGGCGATAGCAGTGAAAAGTGGTTCAGTAGAGCCATCCACATGCAGCTTTTCAGTCTGAATATAGATAGCTTTTGACTCTTAATCCATGGGATACAAGTTCCCGTGCAGGATGAAGATGGAAAGATACTGGGGAAATAAAAGGCCATGTGATAAGCATCATGAGAAAGGGACAAAGCACATGCTGAAAGGCTTTCAAAGCCACTTCTGATGAAAGTGATCAGGAAGAAGTAGCATTGGAAATGGATGTTGACAGATAGGTTTGATTTCAACATAGGGTATGGGGGAGGGGCCACTCCATACAGAAAGTGGGTAAAGCTGGGGAGTCTAAGGATGTTCACAGCACCTACAATTGTCCACATGGTTGAAAAACAGGCAGAGAATTAGCTGCTGTAAGAAAATGACCAGACCAAGTAAAGAATCATATGGCATGTAATGTTAATTTTTTGAAAGTTTATTTAATAAGTAGGATTTTTAAATATCTTTCTGCAGAAACTTTTTAAGGTCTTCCTTTCTTCCCCCTTTTATACCTCTCCTTGGGTAAAGTTGCTGAAATAAGGGGAAATATGTTTTATATCTTTTATACCTTGCTAAACCTCTAGAATAGAGTTGGGTTTGAAAAAGTCAGTAAAATTCAGCAAGCACAGGTACCAACATTATAAAGATGATTCATACACGGTTCCAGCCTTCACAACTAGTGGAAGAGGCAGAGCTGGAAACAGATGAGTTCAATGTCATCTTTTAGAATGATGGAGTTATTCATAGGATGCTGGGAAACGCAGAAGGGCACTAAATATTTACGCTCAATAAATAGTTGTGGCCTAACTGTGTGGGAGTGTTTGGAGATCTAAAGGTAGCATGAGATGTACAAATGTGGAGTTTAGTTTTAAAGAGGCCACCTAGAATTGCTTCATTTATGAGCGGCCCTGGCCCTGCCTCTGATTAGCTACACGAACTTGAGCAAGTCATCCTTCTCAGAATGTTTCTTTTGTTGACAAAGTTAGGAGTTGCATGACAATGATTTCTAGGTTTAAATTTTGAAAAACTTGAATTTTATGCTGGATGGCTTTATTATTTTCCTGGTTCCAGACCCCTTTCCCTATTGTCTTACACACCCTGTGTTCTAAGGCTGTATGGCGTGTACCCCTATAATTCTCCCAGCCTGCAAGACAGAGTGTAAAAACTTCAAGCCCCTCTCTCAGCAGACAGAAGGGAGGGTCAGGGCAGTATCTCAGTAAGCTTTGTGCAGGCAGTTGCCTCACTCTTAGGCTGGCCTGAGGCAGCAGCACGTCCTCACTCTCATGTGCAGAGATCTAGCTGTCCCAGTGCCCCATTTTGAGTCCCTTGCGGCCATCTGAGCCACTTCCACCAGCTTACAAGACAAAGAGACTTCTGTGCTATGTCTAATATTATCCGGTCCATTTTGAAAATGATACTAACATAGCCACAACTCCTCCCTCCAAGGGAAGCCCTCATAGCACTATTTAAATTGCATGATGAATCAAGCCCTGCTGAACTGCATTCATAAATCAACTGGACAATGCTTGGAACTTCAGGAGGAAATATGGAGTCAGAGGTGGGAGCTCTAAAAATCACCTTACAGGACAGAAAGGGAAAGAGAAGGACCAGAATGAAGCCTCAGGAAAGAGTTAGACTTGAGCTGGCAAGAGAAGCACAGAAACCTTTCTTCTCAGAGCCTAGTTATTGTTGGCAAGCACCAGAGCTCTGCTGCAAAGACCTCCCATGGTGTCCAGCAGAAAAAAAATGAAAAAAAGATGGGAGCACGCGGGTGTTTTTATTTTAATTAGGATTATTTATAGGGTAAAGATTGCTGTGTTTACATGGGTCTTTCTCAGTGGTCATCGTCAGCTTTTTTGGTCTTCTCATTACAGAAACAGAGAAGCAACCTAGCCGCTTCTGGTTAGCACCCATCTGAGATTCCAGAAACCTCTGCTGAGTCAGGTAGAGATTGAGCTGAGTCTTAAGAAGCAAGAGTTCTGAGACTCTGCCACTTCTGCCCCAGGGAAGATACAAACTGCTGACCTGCCCAGGGATGGATGTCCCTAGGAAGGAAATCTCTGGTGTCAGTCTGGATTGTCAGCCAGGAATTTTGGCAACAGGGAGAAACAATTGCAAATTGAAAAGTCTCTCAGTGTGGAAGCTGAGAAGTCCGAGTCTGAAACAACATGGGGAGTAAAACCCCCATGTCTTCCCCTACCCCAAGCTCCTCCAGGGTTTGGAAAGAGGAAAGAAGGACCTCTGAGGGTGTTGCTGTTTATTACAAAAAGGACTAAGTAAAGAAGTAGGAAATCTAAATGCCAGTCCCAACTCTGCTGTAAGTAGGAGTCCTGGGCAAGTCACTCCTCATTTTTTAAAAAAATGGACTTCAATGGACCTCAGTTTCTCTTTCTATAAAATGAAGAGGCTTGGACTCTGTGGTCTCTAGCAGTCTTTGCTATTAGATTTTATGCATCAGGGAGTTCTATGAGAAGAGGTCAGAGCTGCCTCTCTTACTATTTCTTCAAAGTATCTTTGGCCAAGGCATTGGATTTCTTAGCAGGCCCTTGCCCAACAGCCACTGGACTGGTACCTACTTCTGAGGAAAAGGGTAGGAGAAGCAATGGTATCTGCACAAATCTATAGGAGTGTTTTCCATACATTAATATGGAAAAACATATGCCACGGACTAGGCCCCAGGGAATACCTCAGGCTAGTGATTGACAAGAATAATTATTTTTTTCCACTGCAGAGAGAAGTTCATGTGTCTTGAAGGGTAAGGAAGGTAAAAAACATATTTACCCAATAAGCAGACACTCAAATGTATGAGCATAATCAGCAAGGTTTGATGTAGAGGGGCGAAAAAGCAAAAGAAAAGAATGAGCAGTTGGGGCCCTCCACTCCACACAAAAGCCCCTGGAGGTCCCCCATTTTCTCACCAAGTGTCTTATCCTCTCCACACCTCAACTCTGACTGCTGTCCATTAAACAGCCTCTAAATATTCCTTGCCTTTGCCTTGGGCAATGGTGGAAAAAACGAAGAGAGGTGAGGGATCAAAAGGAACAGGTCTTGAGAAATTTGTGAATAATTAAATGAGAATTGAAAGAAGAAAGAGAGAGGAAATGTCCACGAGAAGTATTCCTCTACCTGAACAGGACAGGAAAGATAATCTTGTGCCTTACGGAAAACCCCAAAGCAGGCTGAGCTTGTCCATACCCTTTGCCCTCTCTCACCAGGTCTTACCCAGGCATTCTATTCTTCCTTCTCCCATAATGTCTCATGCACGTCTCCCCTTTCCATTTCTTAGCAACCATGTTAGCAAGTGACTAGTGTCCTCCCCACATCCTTACACAGATGTGAGCAGTTCGCACTGTCACACTGACTGCACACAGACTTCATTCTGCCTGCCTCTTTCAATCTATTTAGGAGGGAAAGACAAAAAGAATGGTGAGAAACTACTTTTCCAGGGACCCAGCAACTTACCAGAAGTTTCTGATTTGGAACAAGGCTGAGAAGAGGTGGGAAAAAAATTAGCAATGCTATAGTTAGCTGATGGGTACTGTTGTATATACACCCTTCTTACAGCAAGGAGAGACCTCAGCGATTTATTGTGTTATTGCTAGGCATTTGGCTCATACCAGACAGTTTGCTTCAAGATTTTCTCAGATCTTTTGTGGTTCCCATATGCTGAGAAAGCCATTCTTCAGGAGCAGAGCTGTTATCCATTCCTCAAGTTGTGCAATCATCAATTTTCAAAGCCAAAGCCCATTGATGCCTTGCCAGATTTCATCTGACCCTAAACAATTAAGGGACTAACATTGGTCATTTGCATGGCATTTTGGATCCCAAAAAGAAGTATGAAAAAAAAATCATTCATCCTTGAGAGGTTGACTGAAACAATCTTGCAGCAATTTTTCAGCTCAGCCCACAGAATGCTTACAAATCTCTTCTGACACTAGACATAGGCCAGTAATGATATATCTGATAGAAATTGCCCAAAGAAGTTCAGTACGAAAGCTCTGAAATTGAACCCAAATTTAAAAACACCATAGCCTGATTTCATTTCAGTCCAGCCTAATATTTTTCTAGCTTTTCTTCTGCTAACCAATTTTGAAACAGCTGGCCTAATGCTAGAATAGGTCTTTTATTTAGTTAACAAGCTTAAGGAAGGGTAGTGTTACCACAAGTAGCAAACAGACTCCTGTTTTCAAACCAAGACCCTTCTGCACACAACACTAAATCAGGCCCACTGACCATCTAGGTTTCCCTTTTAGAAATATTCTGAACTGGAGATCCTGGAAGACATAAGTCCAAGGACCAAGGTCATCTTTATCATTTTTTTTCCCTGTGTGGATCAGTACTAAGACAGCTCTCAAATGTGCCTTGTTACATTTTTGTTCCTAAGACTTCTTCTTATATTTTCTACACTTTTTCTTCTTGGGACGCTAGAGGCTTCATTCACCATCTCCCTATTCCTAAGATGGACGTCAATCTATTAATATACATTCTTCCCCTTTTTTTCTTAGTCCAAGACTTTCTATATTTCTGAATCAGCAGCTGTACACATCTGGCATAAACAAGACTATTTTTTAATTTGTCACTTCCTAGTTTTCTGAAAGATGACAGATTCTGTCAATTTTCAGCAACCCCCCACCCCCACCCATTCCCTAATTTTTTCTGCCATTGTTCCAGAAAAGAAAAGCTTTAAAAAAATTGTCAAATCACTTTTGCTAATCCTACGGTAGTAAGAGGATTTACTCCATGATTTCATATCCTTCCAGCTTGACTCTGTAACACTTCTTTCTGATTCTTCTGTTTCTCTTAGAAAAAAGGTTTTGATTTCATCTCAGTTTTACTAGGATAAAGACGTTTTCCAGCCATTAGCATTCTCATTGCAGTGTCAGTAGCACACGTTCTTGATTTGTCCCCTCACGTCCATAGTATCTTTTGATCTCTTAATAATCTGGAAAGTGGTGACGTGAAGGTGGCAGCAATTGGGAGAGAGCTTCCGGCTGATGTTTCTGTTGCCTTCCTACTCTTTCAGATTTTTCTGTCTTCTAGAAAATCTTGATCCCCACAAAGAATGAAGCCAAACACTCACCTTATGATTCAGCCTTCACACTTCATGTTTTGTGAAATTATATCTGTGCTGAGACATTGCACACTCATTCTTTTTTCCTTAGCATTGATATCACAATACTATAGCTTCAAAGTTGGCCTCCTTCCAACAACTGTGAGACAGAGAAGTTACATGAAGGATATGTGATTCTAAGTTAAAAGAGAAAGATGATAACATTGCTTCTCCATACATAAGTCATACCCATTCCCACTAACTACCACTATCTCAAACATCTCTGGTGAGCAGGAAGATAAGTAATGCTCAGCTAAATGGCCTCTTATTTCAAGAAGTAGAGAGATCTACATTCAAGGACACTTTTTAAAATGGACAGATCTTGAGATCATAATGGAATGTTGTCTGTGGAATAATATCGTCACCCAGGTGAATTTCCTTCAATTTTTATTTTCACATAATCCCTTCTCTACTATCCCTTGATTCTTATGCCTAGATTTAAATGAAAAGAATACAGGATCTACCATAACCTATAAGTGTAGATATAATCTGACATCTGTCTATATATCCAACCTCCTCATCTACCCCTCTCCCTGTCTTAATCAGTCTTTGATGATGGTGGCCTGATGTTTTTTCCTACCGCAGTCCCTAGCAATCTTCACACACACTGTTTCTTCAACCGGAGATGCTCTTCACATTCTCTAAACTGTAAGCAAGTCCTATACATCCTTCACTTACAGAGACACCATATCTTCCACACAGAAGCTCCTGGGTCATCTCCAGACTAACTCTCTGCTGGTGAGCAACTGTGGCTTATGTTCCCACATACCCATTCAGTCTTCTCTTAATAGACGTATTCCCTCCTTTCTGGGGGACTCTCTGCCCCTCACTCGTGAACCACATCTCATTTTGGTGAGACATCACCGGGCACAGGCTTATGCCAAATGGTGGTTGGTATGAAAATGTGTTCATTACGCAATCAAACTTTTTCTGAGGCTGTTGGAATAAAGATCACACTTTTCCCTACTGTCTTGGAGCTGGGATGTGAGCTGTAGTGCCACTATATCTACAAGGACCTTCTGAAAATGGTATTAGCACAGTAGATGCAGAGCTGTGAAATGGAGAAAGAGATACCAGATATAAATGGCTATGGAGCTACTGTTGTCAGAGGGAGTCTAAAGACTTCAACTTATTATAAAATTCTTCATTTATTTATTTATTCATTTATTTAGCTTACATCAGCTTTACTTGGATTTTCTCTCATTTTTAAAAGAAAATTTCTCTGTTGCACACTCTTGAGTGCCCTGAATCTTCTCACATTTTGGCATTCATGACAAGGGTAAGCATTTGTTCAATTTCCATCTCTTTCATACTAGATTGGAAATTCCATGGAAGTTAAAACCCTGTGTGAGGTATTGTGGGATTTTGATCCTATGTCATGGTGTTGATTCTTATAGTTGTGTGGCTGGCTTTTAACTAGTACACCTTGTAAAGGCCTTAGGCTTTGGAAGTAAACCATATGGCATATTGACCTTTATAAGTCTCTATAGTTAATGGCAGTTTTGTTTGCAAATGATAGCTTTTGAAACATTCAGAAATCTAAGCAAATGCCAGCTAAATGGGGTGGGGGGCTTAGTAAACCTGTGCACGCTGTGTTAATTCTGGCAAGGATCTGATAAAAGAGAAGGAGTCTTCCTGTTACACACATTTAGACACCGTGACAGAACAGCAAGGAGTCGAGGGATGCCGAGGAAGGATGCCACAGAACAGTTGTTTGCTGTCTCAACTGTGTTTCTCAGTCAAGAAAGTGGCTCTCTACTTTAAACTTCAAATGCAGCTACTTTGCATTTGTGCTTCAGAGCACTGTTACATGAGATGCTAGCTTTACACTTTTAATCCAAGAATAGTTAGTCCTAGATTAAGTACCCATAATTTCGTTCATTGTTGATATTATTATTTTGAACCTCTTTTAGAGCCTGGAGAGGAAGTAGGGAAGAAATAACTTTGAATTCAAGTGGTTTATCCACAGATCCAAAAGTCACCACAGAGTAAATTGCCTTAGTTAATTACATAAGTTTAGAAAAGGGCCTTTTCCCATAGAAGAGTAGGAGATTGTTTTAGTAAACAAAGAAAACAAATGAGGGTTCTTATTTTAAACATACCATTATCTTGGGACGATATAGAGAAAAAAATGATGAAATTATTGTTAACCTAAAGGCCAGAGGCAAAATTTAAATCCTAAAATACTTGCTGTCTAGGAATCAAGCCTGCTCAGAAAACTCTATGAACTGGAGTAGTTTGAGAGCAAAGAAACAAACATGCTTTCACTCACACAAACAGAACAAGAAGAGCAATAAAGTATTAAGAAAAATCGTCCAAAAATGGGGGGAAAAAATCAAAGAAGGGCGGGTGATGTTTCCTTTCAACATCGTGCTGGAGCATTGTTTAGTAGGCCCACCCAAGGATTCTTTCATTTTCCTGGGGAATTTGTTTATGTTTGTCTTTTCTTTTATAATTTTATTAGAGCCCAGACATTGTAAAGTTTCAGGTTAACTTTCATATTTCTGTCCAGTAGAAAAGATAATCCAAAAGGTTATAGTTGTATTCCCCTGTAGAACATTAACCATTTTAATGCCTGTTTTACTTATTTTACTTAAATGCCAGTAAATGTCCAGTTCCTCAAAACTTCCCCCTTCAAGTAGTTTTACCATCTTACTGATTCCCTTAATAACAAATTAATATATACTTAAGAAGTAGTCCTTCCATATTTAAATGAGAGTTCTGTTTTTAACTTTCTGAAAATTAGTCTTTTACAGTTTTGAAGGTCCCATGACCTCCCCATGGAACTCATCTTCCAGAGTCCGTTAAACTGTGTTGCCTAAAGTATATCTCACAAATTGTTAAAGTCCCAGAATGTCTTTTTTGGGTTCCTGAAGCGATTCCCAAGTGGCACCTAGAAGTTCACCTGTCTTGACTTTTTCTCGTCTTTTTCTCCTGATCTCGTGTTTCCAGTTTTGTTTCTTTTCTTGACTAAGTTTGGCTCTGGGTGTGATTTATCTGTGGCTGATGTGGTATTCCCCATAGACGGCATGATTGAGAATCTAGTTTTATCATCTGACTATTCGCTGATCTCTTAAATAACAAGAATCTAGTCTCTCTAAGGTGACAAACAGCAGATATTATGGTTAATTAATTTTTGTTTGTCTTTTTGACTGCCTGTGAGCTCAAATAAATATTGTATGTCTTCCAAAAAGGAGAACAAATCTTTGAGATCCAGCCCAGGAGTGTGTTTTTGTGTTTACTTTGACTCGTGTCTGAAGTTGTAGAACTGAAGCCATGGCCTCTCTGTATATCTGTAAGTGAAGAAAGCGTTTACCTCTCAGTACGTAAATGTGAACTATTTTTCTACCTCTGGACTGTATTAAGAAATTAGGTCATAAAGTATTTTAAATTATGTTATATGTTGTAATTAGTTTAGAGACAATACGTGCCTACATAAATCTAATATTTTCTCAGAATTCAGAATATTTTCCTAGAAAATAAACTAAAATTTTAATACTTTAAGTGTATTTTTATATAATATACTTTAAGCATTTTTTTAAAAGTATAAAAAGTCCTTTTTGTAGAAATAATTAGCCCAGAAGCATTTTTATGTAAAAATCTAAGTTTACATAAGGTGAATTTTTTTATAGATCAGGCTGATTTGTTTGGCCATTTTATTTTAAAATAGCCATATATGTAGTTCCCCGACCTTATTAATGTATGATGTATAAGTATATATTTTAGTTTTATAAGATTTGAGTTGTTTTCTTATAAAATGACTAGTTATCCTGAACTTCCTAAATTTCTTATATTGACTTACTGATCAATTAGCTAATATGACTTCTACATAATCATGATTGTGAAAATTGTAAAATTATGTTTTCAACCAAATTCAAACACAATTTTAACAAAGTTTTTAACATATTCTATAATGTTTCTGCTTAAAAATAACTTCCAAGATCCTTAGTTAATTTTAAGATGGACTAATATTAAATCTAGTTAATTAATGGCTAATCTTTGGATGCCTGGATAATTTTAAAGTAAGATAGAATATTAGAACATTGATCACAGTATATATATATATATATATCATAACATATATACTTTGTTTCTTATTTCTATATGTTATGGAGTGGCTATACCTTCGGGTCATGTTAATGAATATGCTCTGTTTTGCCACTTTAGGAAGTCTTTGTGTGGCTATAGAAAGTTGCACTGTGCATGTCACATCCTTGCAAGTCTGCTAAAATGCTTGTGTTTGGACAATTATTAATCACCTACCTCTCAGGTTCTTCCTATGAAAGTTGAAGATAGCCAATTTAGTTACAAGTTATAGTAACATGGGTGATTGATACTATTCTAGCGGAGATACTACTGGGAAAATAAGATTATGTTTGCAAAGTGATGGAATGTGCTTTAGTTTAACAAGGAAAAGATGAGAGTGGTTTTATCCTAAACTGAAGTATCTGATGTTTTCAAAATATGACCAAGGATAGTGAAAGAAAAACTTAAATGTATTTTTAAAAATTGAATGCACATATAAACTTCTAAAAGGTTTCTAGAAATTTAGTTTTAAATCTTGTTTAAAATAATTGCAAAACTCTAATAAATGCAATAAATTTGTTAAATTTGTGACAGTTTCTTGATTTTTATTCATAATATAACATTTTAAAGAGAGTTTGTGCATCCTTATAGCTACTGTATTAATGAAAAATTAAAATTAGGGTTTCATTTCTACAAAAATTACAATTGATCTTTATATATTTAGTTTTCTCTCAACAAGAGGCAGAAAATAGTATTCTTTCCTATGTGCCCTGTCCAGATAGTTATGTGGGAACAGTTGTCAGATCAAGAATAATTTTATGTAGCTAAAATGTCATTAATATAAATGTTCACAAACTGTTCACTTTTTCGATTGCAAGTGTCTGGAGATTTACAATGTCTTCACTCCATGGTATGTTCTTATCCTCAGGAGAAACATTGATCAAACCTTATGAAATAGTTATATATTTCCCCCAATAGGGAATTTTACGTTCTTCCATTTGGATATTATTGATGACTGCAATAAATTAGCAACACAGTCTGTGGTTAATTTAATCTCACCCACTAATATTTTCTGCTTTCCTCTGATGCTTACCTGAGGCTGGCTACCTATTCTGTCTTCAGCAAAGGACAACCTTACAGTCTCATACAAAGACTATACTATGTACTTTTAATAATTGATATTTCAAGGAGTAGAAATTCATAAGCATGGGCTTTAGAACTTAAGATTTACAGGGCTTATGCAATTGTCAGAATGTACCACTGGCCCAAGTGAGGATTTCCAGGAATCGTTTTAGTTCAAAAGCAGATAATGTCATCAACATGCTACCCCATATATAGCAGCGCAAGAATTAATTATAGGACAGAATGAACTGATAAAGAAGATTTAGTTAGGGTGATTTGGCATATCATTTAGTTTTTAATACTTAATATTCTGATAGAAATATGAAAAGACTTTTCCTTTTCCTTCAAAATCTAACTCAAATTTTCAATTTAACCAACTCTAGTTTTGCAAACTAAAATTAAACATCTGTGAATGGTAGCTGATTCTCAATGACCACTCAGAATTTAGAAATGATTTTGAGGCTTTGAGGTCATATGGTCTCTGTTGCAACTAGTCAACTCTTATGAATATACCTAAATTTTCAACATATTGGAGAGTATATCTAAATACGAAATAGTCATAAATTATATGCAAACAATGAGCATGATTGAGTTTCAATAATACTTTATTTACAAAAACAGGTGATGGGCCTGATTTGACCCAGTGGGCCACAGTTTGTCAACACCTGATCTAAAGCACCTAAAATTTTTCTATTTGCTACCCTGGGATCTTGAATGTTTCAGAGCCAACTTAATTTCCAAGTCCAAGGTATATGAATCATAAGCTTTCTTTGGAGAACTTTTTAATGGTCCTTTGGATTGGTGAGGCTTTTTTCTTTTACCTCCGTCTAATTGAATATTTTATCTCCTATGAGGTAGAGGCTAATAAGCACCAGCCATCTTCTACCCAAGTTGGAATTAATTAAGAAAGAAACACAGAAGTTAGAAAAGTGGGGATCAAAATGTCAGTTTTATTACAGATAAAATCCATTTCAGAGAATGCAGCTGAGGTTTGTAGCTAGTGGCCATGCATGTAATTTATTCTGAACTAAACAGACCTGCTCACCCAGTCACAAGCAAATCTGGACACAGGCCTCTCCACATGGACCTATGTGGGTAAAAGTTAGCGTGCAAAGCAACAAGGGTATGTACATTCTGCTGTAATATCTCAGGAGATGAGGCAGGAGAGGGCTTAATTATGCATGCCTAAGTTTATCTCCCAAATTCTCAATTGGAAAACAATTGAGAATTTGGGAGATAATTCTTCCCTGGAGAGGTTTTTGAGTTGGGAGACTAAAAAGCCAGGAGTATTTCTCTACTAGAGAAAGACTTAACCATAATGAAATATAAACTGGGAAAAACGTTTTCCTCAAACACCTAAATAAATTCTTATTCTTTTATTCTCCTGATTAAATGTTAAATGACTCCTCTTTCCTTAAAAAAGTCAGTTCTGATACCTTATCCTGGTATTAAAAATGCTTCACTCTCTGGCACTAAACTACCACTACCTAGTATGACTCTTCCTCTCTGGCCAGATAAGTCTACTTATATCATCTGTAAAAAGGCACTTATATTTTACCTCTTTGTCTTTGCCCAGGCCATTGCTTCCACCTGGAATGCCCTCTTTAATTGTTTACTCATATCTATCTTTTAGTGCCCAGCTCTAGTCTCTGTGAAGCCTTCCTTGATCACTCTAGTTCTCAAAGACCTCTCTGCCCTTGAACTCCTAAAGTCCTTATCATCTGTATCTCAGGCATTTCAGTTGGTGTTGTTAATTTTGCATAATTATATCCTATCTCCAAAATGAGAGGTTCAGTTCCTTGAAGATCGGAAACATTTGTTAGGCATCTTTATACTCTCAAAGCAACTAGCACTGTGATTTCACATAATGTAGGCATTCATGTTTGCTCATGGATCATATACCCTTTAAAATAGTTTATTAAATAATTATTTAATGATTTACATTATGTCATAAATATGTAACAACTAGGACTTCTCACTAAACCAGACTGGCTCCATTAGCAGAAATTAATGAGGATGTGCTCTATTCAACAGCAGCACAAAAGCACATCTGAATACGTTTCATGTGTTTTTGTGCTGCTGTTGCATAGAATCATGAAACAAATTTGTAGTTGGTTGTTCCAGTCTGAGGAAATGTGGGCTTGCTGAGTTTCTCACTACATCCTTCTTGAGAGCAGCTTAGATTTCAAGGTTACTTGCTTCCAGAAATAGAAAAGGAGTATTTAGATTCTTTCCTTCCCCGTCAAGAAACTCTGTTGAGTCATCTTTTGGCAATAATGCCAAAGTAATTTGTAAGTGTTAGAACATTTGTACAAACAGTGTACGTTCCTCCAAATAATGCAGTTGCATAAAACAGTAATGTTAATTAGTCATTAGTTTAAAATCGGTAGTTCTATGCTGATGTGGCACCACCCTGGTAAAAGAGCTTCAGAAATTTGAAAAAATGTTTCAGTTGTCCCAATATCGAGAGGAGATGCCACTGGCACTTATTGTGAAATGGCTAGGGATGCTAGATATCTTGCAGTGTGTAAGACATGCTTGTGCAATAGAAAATTGCTCCATGTTCTAACTGGTCTTCAAATGTCCCTCTATACATTCGTGTGGATGAAAACTATTTATACTTATCTGAGTCTAACACTTAATTCCATTTACATATAAACTCCTAGGACCTAGTTTTTGTACAGTTTAAATACATGATTTTGTACAGTTTGAATTTTTGCAACTTTTATGTAAATCAGAGAAAGATTGCGTTTTGTCTCATATGGAAATTTATCATCGTGAAAAATCATGTTACCAGTGGAAGTACCACTTTTGGTGTTTGAATACCCATTGCAATAAACCCATCAGATTTAGGACCATCATCTCAAATAGTTCCTCTGTAACCAATTTTCCAGGAAAATCTTTTCTGCAAATGTGTTCAACCTCTACCCTAACCTACTTCCATCAGCACTAAATACAACCTCAATTACACTTATCAACTTGCTTTATGATTTGTGTTTGTATATTCATGTCCCAGCTTTTAAACCGGCAACAACAACTTAAGAGCAGGGACTATGCCTCATTTATTCTTATATCGTTAGAATCTTGGACAGTACCCAACATATAGAAGACATTTTATAAGTGTTTAGTGAATCCATTCATTCATTCTTCCTTTCATTTTATAACAAATATTTATTTTGCACTCACTATGTACAAAACACAATCTTAGATGCTAAAAATATTGCAGTAAGCAAATCAGATATGGATATTGACCTCATGGAGCTTAAACTTTAATCAGGAAGATAAAAAAGAATTAGTTACCAATTTTTAGCTTTTATAGAATTGTCCTAAAGCCACAATTAATAAGTATAAGACACCATTTTAGGGTATAAATGGAGAAATGAGGCCTAGGCTGGAAGAGAAATAGAAAGCGATATCTAAGTGTATCAGCTATCTATTGCTTCATAACAAATAGACCCAAAAGTGGCTTAAAATGACAACTATTTATCATTCACAAGTCTGTGGATCAATTGAGAGGTTCTGCTGATCCAGCCCTGGCTCTAATCTCAGCTGTGCTTCCTCATGAGTTTGTGGTCATCTGGGAGTTGGCTGGTCTGAGACAGCCGCAGCCAGGATCCTCCAGCAGACTAGCCTGGGCTTTCTGGTAATGGTGGGGTTTGAAGAGAGTGAGCCCAGGCCTGTAAGGCCTCCTGAGGCTCAGGCTCAGAATTGACACAACCACCACTCTGCAGCATTCCACTGACAAAGGCAAGTCACAAGACCAGCCCAGATTCACAAGAAAACAGACTTCAACCCCCACCCATGGAAGGAGCTGCAAAGTCACATTTTAAAGAGTGTAAGAGTGTAGACACAGGAAGGGGTGGCCATTTTTGTAATCAGCAGCACCAAGTTAAGACCTAAAAAGGAGTAAGAGTCAACCAGACAAATAGTTAGGGGAAGAGAACCGTGGTCAGCCTGTCAAGGCCCTGCAGCAAGGAAGAGCAGGCAGTCTTCCAGAAAGCTAAGAAAGCCCGAGCGGCAGCATGCTGAGAGTGAGGGGTGGGTTGTACAAAATGAGGCTGGTAAGAAGGAAAGGGCCGGATGTTGCAGAGCCATGTAGTGTGGGCTTTTATTATGAATTTCAGCCTTTATCTGAAGAAATGTTTTAAGCAGGAGAGGGAGATGATCAGAGTTATCTAAAATTTCTCCAGTGATACCAATGTGCGACCACCAGGGTTGAAACTCTCTGCGTAAGAGAAAGGCAAGACTTAGGAAGTTGTTATCCCTTGTTATCCGGGTGAGAGTTGACAGTAGCTTGAATGAGTGTAGTTACTTAGTGAGTGAATGAATAAATGAAATTAAAGTCCAAGGGAGAGGATCTGCCGGAAGACTGCCTTGTTTCAAATCACAGCTCCAGCACCTAGTAGCTGGGGAAACCTCAGTACATTCTTTCATCTCTTTGTGCCTCAAAGCCTTCTTTTCCAAAAAGGAAGATAACAATAATACCTACCTTAGCCGCGCATTGTAAAAACTAATGCGTTAACGCTCTTAGAGCATTTATCAACATGCCAGGCAAATGATAGGCATTCCATAAACATTAACTACTGTGATTGTTGTTAAAAGGATGATGTCTGGGGCAGTACAGTATCTCATGGAGAAGAGCTCTCATCCCAAAATGAAACTCTATTCTAATCCCAACTATGCCCTGTACCTCTGACTGTGCTCATGTGGTTGCGATTAAGTCAAAGCCCAAGCATAGATATTGCCCATTTCATCTTGGCATGTCATCCATCCTCCTCAGGTCTGCCTGGTGCTCTGACATCTGGCTTCCACTCATCTGGGGGAGGACAGGAGGAAGCCAGACAGTCGTGAATCCTGCTGTCTGCTCACAAATTTGCAGTCTAGGGAGGGCTAGAGGGAGCTGCTGTCAGAAGATACGTGTAGCTCAGTAGCAGAGGCTGATGCCCTTGGGCTGTGCCAGAGCTGAAGGTCAGCTAAAATCCTTCCGGAGACTGCAGAACCCAGTCATGGCCTGGTGTTCCCTAAAAACTCCCATGCGACTAAAGGTGAAACACCACAGGGACAAAGAGGGCCATCGAAGTCTTAGCCTGAGCCATTTCACAGGTGCATACGGCCACTTGGGAACAGAAGGAGAGCTCCATTCTCAAAAAACCCCGTGATAGGTAAAGAACTGTCTTGACTAAATTACATAGTTAAAATATGGCCTAGAAAGAAGGCAGAACACTAATGAATCGGGGAGGTGATGGTGATGGTCTTTGAGTGGTAGAATTCGAAATATTTTCATTTTCTTCATTTTTGCCTTTTTGAAAATAAGCATACTATTTTAACAATCAAAAAAGTGGAAATTTACAAATGAAACATTAAGTATGTCAGGGAGTTCCCCTCCATTCTTAGCCTGTGAATTGCTTCCTGTAACCCTATAGTTTAATTTTGGAGAAAAAAGTTTCACTTAGAGCCAATCTCAGTTTACTCCACTTAGATAGATTAGACACATACGTGACCCCAACCAAGCCACTGCAAAAACATGCCCAACTCTTGCCCCGTATCTTCTCTAGGTCAGCTCTTGCCACTTAAAATTTCTCTTGCCTATTGCTTAGGACAACTGGCCAAGATCTCGCTGGTGATGTAAAAGTTGAGCTGAGTCCTAGATGAGACATATAGTGCTAGTTACTACATATAAAGTACTTAGGTGGTTCCTCACTAAACAGAGATTTGAAGAAATGTTATTAGCAGAATTCCAGTCTTTCTCACCAGAGCACACTTGATGTTGACTGCGATCCCTGAGCTCTGGTCCTCTGGCTGATATGAAACACAAACAAAATTAAAATGAAGTCAAGTAATAAAAACAGACCACTGCTGGAACGCCCTTTGTTGAAGTCACCTAGGTGCTATTGACAGATACTAAGTGTTTTATGAGCGATAGTGGTAAGAAACACTCTTTTCCAAATTATCTCCCCAGGCACCTCTGCCTGAAATTGGTGGTGGTTACAAGCAGAGTTTGGAAGAAAGACCTGGGTCTGGACCTGTCTCCCCTGCTTACGGTTATGTGATCCGGAAAAGGCTACTGTCTTAGGGTTTCTCCTCTGGCGCTGGGGCAATGACATCTGCCTCACAGAGCCATCGTGTGAATCCTAATCCATGATGTCATACCGCACATGCCCAAGAGCCAGCAGGAGGCCCTCTCTCTCACTTCTTTCAGGCTCTGATGGAACGGCAGCTTACTAACAGCCTTGCTGTAATCACTCTGTATTCAGCAGAGGCTCTCCTCCAGCTCAACACATACACATGATGGCTCTCCCTGGCCTCCCACCCTGCTTCACCGTTCCCCGGTGTCCTTTTCTCCACCTGAAATTTCTCATGTACTTGTCTGTCTAAGAATTTAAGTGCCATGAGGGCAGGGTGGTTGCATGCTTTATTCACCTCTTACTAGTACCTGGCATGCAGCACAGCAGGCATTCTATAGGCATTTTGAATGAATGAATAAGTAAGTGTCTGGATTAATGAACCAATATTTCAAGGGAGAGTGGGATCCTGGGGAAAGAAGGATAGATAACACCACAGTTTGCTGTAGGAGGATGAATAAGATTGGTCTTTGTCAGTTAATAACTCATTGATGTAACATTGGCTAATCAATTGCTCTCGAGCCTCAGTTTCCCATCTCTAAAAAGGAGACAATGCCACTTACCATACTTAACCTCAAACGGCTAGTTGGAGGATAAATTTCAAACATGGAAATAAATCTCTTTGAACACTGCAACTCATCATGTAAAAATGAGAAGCTGTTTTTTTTTAAGTAACTTAGCAGTTAGTTTGCTGGGTAACATCCTAATAATATTCTACATGGTATGGGTCAAAGGAGAATGTCTCATTTGGGATCCATATCTGATTTTAAACCTTGCTGCCTCAACCTGACCCACCCAATACAACCTCACTCCCTTGGTCCCAGATTGGCAGCCACACAAGCCCTGCTAATAGCATGGCTTCAAGTCTCCCATCCGCCCTGTCAAGCAAGACGCCCTTGGTACAGCTGGCCCTGGAGCCAGCCCAGGCCTCGTAATAGGATACAGAGCTCGTCGCTAGGTGCAGCAGTGTTTGCGTCAGGAGTTGTCACTGTCTGGTGGTTGCCTGGTGACCCTAATGGAAAATGAGCAGAGGCAGCCCCTACCACAGAAACCACTCCTTCAGCTGGCAGGCTTGTCGGAAAGCCGAGTGCCATGGGAGGGGGAGGGGCTGCCACAGAGGAGCTGTCACCCAGGCGCCCTGTGTAGGTGGTGGCAGGGACGGGGGAGAGAAGCACACAGAGCCACAGGAGGCCTCGGCAGTGGTGCAGCTCTCCCTTCCGCATGAATTGTTGCTCATACAAGATGGAGGAGCCCAGCACAGTAATCCATGCTTCTCCCCACGCCCAATGTTAGGGAAAAGCACAGAAAAAAATCCCATCAGTGGTCGATGCTCTACAGCTCGAAACACAGTAGGGTGCATTCTCAAGTTGTTATGAGAAGCTCGCTTAAACTGATGGCACTGACAGCGACAGTCCCCACGCAGGGAAGACTGGACACGCCACCTGCCCACAAGAAGCAGCATCCCTGGGACAGGAGGGACTTCTTGGTCTGTAAGAAAGAACACTAAAAGGAGAAGAGGACCGGCTGATTGGAAAAACAGACAGTGAACTCTATCCGTGGGAAAATAAATGACAGCATGCATTTAAAAGGGATTGGGCCCCAGAGCCAAGTCTGCTGAAATGCCAGCTTATCAAAAGTGGAGAAACACTGGATGCTAGACGCGCTATCATGATCTCTTCCATCCTGGTTTCTCTTAATCCCAAGATAATAATATCTGTAGACATTGGAAAGTCTTGCTTGAGAGATGAAGAAACGGAGGCTCAGAGGGGTTGAACAATTTCTCTGAGGTCACACAGCTACTCAATCACAGGATTTAACACAGGCTCTTCTGATTTCAAGTCTAACATCTTTCTTTTAACATCTGGGGAGAAAGTGATTTTCCACCAGCATACCAATTCTCTTTCTCTCTTCTATTTTCCTTCCCAAATCTCTGGCAAGTAACATTCCCCAATTCAATCTTGTCTTTTTATGATCTTGAGAAATCAAGAATTAAATTCATTGATTTATTTGTTTATTTATTTATCCATCTAATACCTATTTATTGAGTAGCTACAAAATTCCAGGCACCAAGCTAGGTGCTAGGGAGTCCACAGTGAACAGATGTGGTCCCAGTCCTCAAGGAACATGAATGATGTTTATTTATCCCTCTAAAAGATAGTTTACAGAATTGTGAAACAGCTCAGCACAAAAGATATACCAATTACCCACCTCTGTACTGTGTCCCCCGCATTGTTACTCCTGCTGTATTTAGAAAGAAACATAATCTCCATTTTATTCCATCCTCCTCTATTCAAATCACTTCCTCAGCAGCTTGTCAGTGACATAAAGGTGATGAGGTTATAAAAAGAAACAAATAACTAATAATGTGTAAATATTATGTGTATGTGCATGTATATATATATGTGTGTTTGTGTGTGTCTGTGTGTGTATGTCTGCATGTGTGTGTGTGTCTGCCTGTGTATGTGTGTGTATTTATATATACAAATCCTGAAGAGGTCATTCAATCAGTGTGTTACCATCACTACATAATGGTTTGAGTGCAATGAAGAATGGCTGAGGCGGCAGCTGAGATCAGTCTCATTCATGAAAGCCTGAGTCCTGGAGGCCCTGCCAGGAGTTGAGCCCTCCCTGTCTGCCTCCAGGCCTCAGTTTGGAGCGGTCCTCAGGTTTCTGGGTGCTTCACTTCATTTGTACTTGGCTGAAGACAATTTCCTGTTTCTAAGAAAAGACTGCTTGGATGTCTTTTGAGGGCCTTTGGACAGCAATTCCTGCTGCTGGCCTGGGAGTGGCAAAGGGGCAGCACCAGGGGGAAGGGAAGCCACCAGGGAGGGTTTGTTCTCATTAACCTCTTCCAGCCCGATGGTGTTCTGGGACTCGCAGAGTGAGGCAACTGCAAACATTTGTCAGATTGGATGAAAAATGAAGAGCAGCTTACGCTGGGGCCAAATATGCCTGAACTATTTGAAGAACATCTGGATTTGCTCAGCCTAAATGAAAAGATCTTACGTGACAAGGACTACAGAAATGAACCTGCGCATCCAGCACCTTGGAGCACCCGGAGAGACCCTGCCCTTTCTCTGTTTCCCGCCGCAGCTCTATCCAGCTCTATCTTTTCCTTCCAGTTTGGAGTTCCACCAGTGGCTTTTCCAGTGACATCACACGCTGTTGCCATGGAGGCAGCTGTTATGGCCAAACAGAGCTGTCTGACCTCCACCTTATGGCTTGCAACCTGTGCAGAATATGGAAGGAAGTCATTCTGTGGCCATAGGCCTCAGTGGAGCGCTCTGGGTACAAATACAAATGGCACTGCTGGGACACACTGTGGTGGGAACGGAGACCCTGTGACAGAGCCGGGAAGCCCTCAGGAGGGTGGAGCAGCACAGCCTCCTGCAGCAAGGCCATCCAGATCCTGATGCAAACAGCAGCTGCCTCTCCTCTGCCACTGCCAGCCCAGCCCCGCCCACGCTGGACTCTGCTCCCCTCTCATCCCACTCCCTGCAAGCCTTGGTGAGCCACAATTAACAGCAGTGCTGGCAGTGCCTTCCACAAGCTTTTGATGGGACAAACGGTAAGCTGAAGGTTATGAAGGCAAGCTCTGGAAACCCAGCCACCGGTTCAAATCTGGGTTCCATGACTTGCCAGCAGTGTGGCTTTACAAAAGCCACTTGGGATCCCTAAAGCTTCAGTGTCCCAATGTAAGACACGCCAGCCCTTGCCAGCTTATGATCTTCCATTGAGATCATGTAGGTAGATTCCTCCTAACATATGAATCTGATCATGTTGCTGCCCCATTGAAACACTCCAACAGTTTCTCACCACCAGGAATAAGATCCTAACCATGGCCCACAAGCCACACCCACTGGCGACCCACAGAACTCAACTCATTGCCAGGCTCGGTGGCTCAGGCCTGTAATCCCAGCACTTTGGGAGTCCGAGGCGGGCGGATCACGAGGTCAGGAGACAGAAGCCATCCTGGCTAACACTGTGAAACCCCATCTCTACGGAAAATACAAAAAAAAATTAGCCAGGCGTGGTTGCATGCACCTGTAGTCCCAAGCTACTCTGGGAGAAGAATCCTTGAACCTGGGAGGAGGAGGTTGCAGTGAGCCGAGATTGTGCCACTGCACTCCAGCCTGGGAGACAGAGCAAGACTCTGTCTCAAAAAAACAAAACAAACAAACAAAAAAAACCTCATCTCATGCCCTGGTCTACTCTTGGATCTGCTCTGACCACCCACCCTGCCAGGCCCCCACCCTGCCTTTTAGTGTGCTCTGTGCAGGAGCGTCAGCCTGCTCTTCTCTCCTCAGGGACACCCCCACCCTCCATTGTCACATTTTCCATCTCAGCACAAGTCACCTCCTCAGCAGGGAGCCATCAATCTAAAGCTGCCATGTTCCCCACCCCAGGACTCTCTAGACCATTTTCTATGTAATATTCTTTTTTTTTTTTTTCTTGTTTTGAAACTGAGTCTTGATTTGTCGCCCAGGCTGGAGTGCAGTGGCGGGATCTCCATCTCCCCTCACTGTGACATCCACCTCCTAGGTTCAAGCAATTCTCCTGCCTCAGTCTCCTGAGTAACTAGGATTACAGGCGCCTGCCACCATGCCAGGCTAATTTTTGTAGTAGAGACAGGGTTTCACCATGTTGGCCAGGCTGGTCTCGAACTCTTGACCTCAAATGATCTACCTGCCTGAGCTTCCCAAAGTGCTGGGATTACAGGTGTGAGCCACCACGACTGGCCAGTTTTCTTTGTGATATTCATTAATGTTTAAAATCATCTTAATTGTTTTTATGATTTTTTTGTCTGTTTCTCCCAGGAGTAAATAAGTATCAGGAGAGCAAAGATACTGTTTATTTCAGTTTCTAGAACAGTGTCTAGCACACAGGAGGCACCATATGTGTATATATATATATATATACATACATATATATATGTATTTAATGTGATATCTAGTAAATATTAGCTGCTTATGTTATTAATAACATAATTAACATATATTATTAATTAAAACATACTATTTTGGGTTTTTCTGTTTATCTTTTGTTTTTGTTTTTTATTTTACTTTAAGTTCTGGGATACATGTGCTGAATGTGCAGGTTTGTTACATAGGTATACATGTGCCATGGTGATTTGCTGCACCTATCAATATGTCATCCAGGTTTTAAGCCCCACGTGCGTTAGATATTTGTCCTAACGCTCTTGGTCCTTTTTACCCCTACCCCCTGACAGGCCCCAGTGTGTGATGTTCCCCTCCCTGTGTCCATGAGTTCTCATTGTTCAGCTCTCACTTATGAGTGAGAACATGCAGTGTTTAATTTTCTGTTCCTGTGTTAGTTTGCTGAGGATAATGGTTTCCAGGCCTCATCCGTGTCCCTGCAAAGAACATGAACTCATTCTTTTTTATGGCTGCATAGTATTCCTTGGTGTATATGTGCCACATTTTCTTTATCCAGTCTATCACTGATGGGCGTTTGGGTTAGTTCCAAGTCTTTGCAACTTTGTTTTAGTAATAATAGTCCCCTCTTCCATGAGAATAGTTCCTTACAATTTACAGGACATTTTGAATTAAGTGAGATCATGAATCATGACCTTATACTAGCCTATAAAATGGCCAGCATTATGAGTTTCGCTTGGTAGATGGAGCTAGGGAAGACATGACAATGTGCTGGACTGGAAATCAGGCCTGCAAGTGACCAGACCAGACTGGGGATCTTTGAACCATCCATATACCCTGCCTTCAAGTCATATCATGTTTCGAATCAGGAAAAAGATATGCCCACCTCTTGAGGATCCCCTTGGAGAATGACGGGAGATGGGGATTCCAGCCCCATAGCAGGCTATAGTGGGAGGGCCTGGCCACCTTCAAGCATGGGTTCCTGACTGGCGTCATCTTGGCTGATGCAGATTCCCTCCACCTCAGCTGCTTCCTTTTCTAGAGATTCCTCCTCCCCTGGCCTCATTTGGTTTAAGGAGGTGGAGAAGATATGCAAATCACACATGTTCCCAGAGAGCCCACTGTGAGCACCGGGCCCTGAGAACACAAAACTTGCTTAAAGGTCACAGCTGCAGAAAGAGGGTTGGGAGCCTACTCACCCACTCGTTCCCTTCTCTTCCCTCCAAAATGTCAACAGAGCTTTCCCCATCCACTTGGACTTACACAGTGTTGGGGGCAAAGGAAGAGAGGAAACCACAGATCTAAAGCCTGTGTGTGGGTTGAAGGAATGGGAGATCCCTCCTCCAGAGCATGGGATTTGTTAATAAACACGGTCCAAATAAGGAGAACGGCAGGCCCTGCATAGGGGTAGCTGCTCATACGCTGCCCCACTGGGCTCTCAGGGTACCATGAAGGATCCAGTTCCCCTGTGGCTGAGCTCTTTGATCCTAGGACATCCCCCTTTGTTGGCAAGGGACATTTTGTCACTGTTTGTTTTCTGTCATGCCTTGTTTTCTCATTCTTTCTGTCACATATTTCTAAGTGAGAGGGAAAGTTAAAGCCACGGAATCGCTTATCCTCTCCTCCTTCTGCCTTTGGGTTTTCTCAGAGAAAGTCATATTCTGACATTCCCAGGAGTATTACTATGCCTCATATCCTGACATTCCCAGGAGTATTACTATGCCTTTACTCATTTTCAGTAGATGATAATAACCAAGTGCACCCTTTCCCTTTTCCACCCACATCCAGCCACTGAAATGGAATTAACAAGGGTAGCAGAACTACATATATTGTCAGTAGTTATTCCTGGGAAGATAGAAGAAGAAACGTACTAAACATTCAACTCCTGGGGACCTTCCTGCTTGGAACTCTGGACATCAGTCTTGTTCGCTAGCTACAGAAGTAAGGATATGTTAGGTGATACTCCAAGAAAGCTGTGAGCTAAATGTTGCCTTACATTGCAGAAGTCTCCATTTCCGGAGAAGCAGCAGACACCGCAGAATGAGCATAGACTCTGCAGTCAACCAACTAGTCTTATTAGGAACAAACTCAGCCACTTAGTTATGTGAATTTGGGCAAGTTTTTTAACCGCTCTCCAAATTTGCCTCAGTTTTCTCATACGGAAAATGGGTATATTGAGAGTACATTGCTCTTAACATTGTTGTGACAATTAAATGATATAATTTATGTAGAGTGACCAGCACCATGCCGGACACATAGCAAGGGCTCTACAAATGTTAGATGTTGTTGTTGCTACTATTATTCGGTATATTGGATAATACTGCTGGATTCAACATGTTTGTGCATTTCTGTCAAATTCATGGTTGAGAGTATCCAAAAAAGCAAACGAACAAAAGTCTATTTTTCTTAGCCCTGTCGTGTCTCTGCCACAACTCGTTCTAAGAAAAGTTAGAGCTAGGTATGGTGAATTGTCCCAAAAACAAAGCTTTAACCAAAGTGACAGGGAGATTCTGAAATTTCCACTTAACCTGACTTCCACCTTTGTCTGTAGCAGGGGCAGTGTTATCTATTCAGTTCAGTTTAGACACAGAAGCTGCCTCCTGACTTCCCTCAGGTTCTAATATTAGACATTTTCCTCTTGGTGTGAATTCCACCAGAATATTACCTGTAGTTGTGTGGAGACACTTATTCTCAAAGTTAAATGGAAATTTGGGAGCAGATGTACAAGCACGAAGTTATTCCTTGGAATTCTATAAAACAAACAGGGAAGGCACTTGCATATGGCAACCTCAGTGCTGGGCTGCCAAGCAGAGGCTCAGTTCAAATCATCTCATTTGTTATTTTCATAAACCTTCAATGTTTTCTGGAAACTACATTTTCCAGGATGTTCTCACACTTGGATGTAGCACAGAAATCCTTTTTTATATCATGTGAGTCTCAAATTTAGTCCATTAAATTGAGCCAATCCATTAATGGAAAGAACCTTGGATTGAGAATTTATTCTACTGTCACTTGATGACTTTAATGGGCTAAGAAAGAGAAGAAATTACAGATAATATCTAAAGCCAAGCACTACACCACAAAGACCCATCCCAGATGAGTCCAAGACCTCCAGAAAGAACCACCAATGCCTGAAGTTCCAGTAAAAAAACCTCCATCAAAATGATCGCATTCATAACAGAAAATTATTACTACCATTATCCCTGGAGACTCTGAAAGCAAAATCTATTATCCTAATACAGCATCACTTGAATTATAAAGGCTGATGAAACCAGACTTAGAGACTAAGTGATGTGTACAGAGAGTTGCAGCATCTATCAGAGAGCTCAAACTAGAACTTGATTGTCATAACAGGTTCATTGCAATTTTTGTTGCCTGTGGAACTTTGTGCCATAACCTGACTCTCCCACTAAATGTAAAAGTAGCTTAATTAAATAGAAAGCAGCTTAAACTTAAAAGGCAGTATTGGTATACAGAAGTGAAGTTTTACCACATGTGCTGCAGAAGCTATCTAGAAGATGGCATTTCCTGTTACCTGGCTTTCAGAATCTCAGTCTCCTCTGCCTAGTGCAACTCCCACTGCAGCCAAGTCATTTGGGCATCCTCTTCCAGCTCCTGTTTCATTTCCTGTGAAGTCTGTGGGTGGCAAGTACAGAGCCCTGGGGCAGACATGGCCTTTACAGAGATTTTCTCATGGAAACACAACAACCTTGTCCTCAGTGGAATACAGCAAGAGAGTCCTCGAAGGTCTGTCAGTCTTGGCCATTTAGAGGCTTGGACCCTTGACTTCTGCCAAGAGTGGTAAGAAAGGGTCCCAGCCAACACCTGCACACACATCCCCATGCCCTCACTCTCCATTCATTGTACAGAGCAGAAACCAGATGCAGAAGTGCTCCAGGTCAGCTTTCTTCACCAGCCTTCACCAGCAGCCTCTGCTGGATTTGGCTCTTTCCAGTGAAAAATGAGCCTGAAAGCCCTGGAGTCTTCTTGGTGATTTACCGAGAATTTTACTTCCACATGGGCTTTCCAGCTGCAGCCAACCCCAAGAGTCAGAGGGAGGAAGAGGAAGAAAATCATAAATGGATAGTACGATGAGAAACAGATGTTTGGAGCCTTTGCTGGAAAGGAATTCTCCAACTCTACTCCCTTTGTTCATGAGATGAGAAGGCTCGGGTCCTGATGAGCAGTTTCTCACTCTACCTACAATCACCTCCTTCACCTACCACCAGCTCCTCTCAAGTGTCAACTCTCAAGGGTCTTCCTGGCCCTGCCACATGGGCATCAACCTTATTGGGTGATTTGTTTCTGACTTTAGCTAAAATAAATGAATGTTACGTGCTCTGACCATAGATACATGTTAGACAATCTGCTGCCCTCAAAGTGCTCACCAACCAATGAGGGAGACCACGAAATGAATAAGCAGGTGCAAGAGTCTACCCTCCGACAGATGCAAGAACTGGACCCTGAAAACCCACAAGAGGGCCAATGAACCCAGCCGTGGCTCAAGGAAGAACTAGAGGGTCAGAGGACAGCTCAGCTGAGTTGTAAAGATGCTAATCAATTGAAAGTGGATAGAAGTCACTTTGGAAGTATTAACTTAGCAGGCTTCAAGAGAGTTGTATATCATTCAGCATAACACAAGGATTGAGAACAATATTCCCAAAGCTAGGTTGCCTGAGCTTGACACCCAGCTCAGCCACTTATTAAGATATCACATCAAGCAAGTTACTTCAGCTCTGTGCCTCAGTTTCCTATTTGTAAAGGGACGATATGAATGCTTATCCCATAGGATTGTTACAAAGAGCATGTGAAATAATACTCATAAAGCACTTAGAATAGTATCTGGCACATAGTAAGTACTATACGTGTTTTTCAGAAAACATGAAAAATGAAGGAAGTATTTTGAGCCCACTATATATCAGGCAATATGCTAGGCCATGTGGATACTCAAATGGAAGTCATCATTCCTCTTTGTGAAGAGGTCACGACCAAGTGTGGTTGAATTGTCAATAAATTATGATGCAACATCTTAGAGGGTAAGACACACGTAATGATTAGAGACATCTCCTCCTTTCCACTTCCAGATGCCCAATCCTAAAATCTAGGAACAAGCGTAGACTTTCCCAACTCCCCTATCTCCCATATTTAGTTGCTGTATCCCAGCGTCTATCTCTCCAAGATCTCTTGAGTCCCTTCCTTTTGTTCCTCTCCTATTGCCACTGCTTGCTCAGGTCCCTTGTCAGCTCTCACACGGGCTGGTGCACAAGGCGTCTCCAGGCCTCCAACCCTCTCTCACCCTACCAAGTCACGTTCTTACTGCTGCTCACATCATATTTTTGACGCCCACGTTTTCTCATAGCATTCCTCAATTCAAGATTCTTTCATTGGTCCCCCATTGGCTATTGAAAAGTAACTGAATTCCTTAATGCGGCAGATCCCTTTGTGATCTGATTCCTATTTTCCTAACCAGTCCCAGCTCTGGACTCCCTCAGTGCCTCCACTCGGTGGATGCATTCTTCCATGAACCCACATGCTCCTAGCTGTGGGCACGTTGTCTCACATGACAGGTACAGAGCCTGTGTCCTGTCCACCAGACACTCCGACTGTTTCCACTAAGAATTTTCACATCCTCTCTTCTGTGACAATGTCTGATTCCTCTGGGTCCCCCTTTCTCAAGTTCCCTGTGTTCTGCACCTGTCTACATGAATGATGGGGAGGGATGGAAGGAGCAGAACATATTATAGCACTCTCCTTTTCTACCTAAGCTCTGCAAAATAAAAAACAAAAGACAGCAGATGAGACAGGATACCAAAATATGACCCTTAGTACCAATGAAGCTGATGTAACAGCGATGAGTTTACACCTGAGGGCAACTAGACAAGGGAGCTTCCTAATGATATTTCCAGAATTAGGCTAACTGACCCTCCCAAATGCAGGCTCAGATGAACAGGTCAGCCTTCCCTACTGGGAGGCCTATACCACTGTGAGAATTATGGCATGGCCTAACAAAAAGGAATATAAATCCCTCACGGGAAGGACTAATTTCTTCTTTCAAAACCCACCCATTAAACATGGTATTCCTGGGAGTGGAGCAAGTAAGGAGCAGAGAAAAGCTGGGAGTGTCGCACTAATGGAGCTCCTTCCACATTAAAGGAAATACCAGGAGTAGAGAAGAAAAGTGCCATCATGTTATAAAGCATTTTAGTTTTTGTTTCTCTTTATAAAATTAAAAGCTATTTGTAAGCAAGAGTACTGCTTTTTCATCTTACATTTTCATCCTATACAGACCAACTACTTAGACTTGACAAAAAGTATGTGTTCAACCTATTTGTTAAATGCTGAAGAATGAAGAACCAACGTGTGGTGGGTTCACATAGGAAGAGACTGCTGTACCAGTAGAAGTGAAAGAGGAGGAAAGATTTGAGGAAAGACTGCATGGAAAAAGAGATATTGACCCAGATGTTGGGGAAGCAGTAGACTCTTGCCACGTGACCCTTAGTACACAGAAGAAATTGACTCTTACTTCACAGAAAACCCAAAGGCAACAACAGTTGCTTAAGCCCAGAGACACAAAATTGTATAGCAAGCCTTGGGTGAAAAAAAATTCTGCATGAAAAAAGTATAGAATAGGAGAGATGAAGCAGGAAAAGCTTGATGTACTTCCTTATCCTGGAATACTTACTAGGGATGACTGAAAACGTAAAAGCCCAAAGAGTGACTGTCTCCTTGAGTTTAATTGTTTTCTTTGAGCTTAATTTTGTTTGTTAATGTAGTAAGGGTAATATTTTAAGCTGCAGGGAAGCCTCTTCCAGACCTATCTACTTACCGTTCCTGATCCTAATTCAGCTCATACTAAGAGCCTCTCACAACCGGGAACACCTGGAGTGCTGATGTCCCTCCAGCACCATGAAACAACAAGAAGGAGGTGAAGGCTATAAACCTTCACAGCAGAGGAGTCACATGCTACGTGTCCATGTGAAGAAAATGTGGGTCTGCCAAGGCCGCCGGTCGCTGGTGGTGTGATTTTCTGTCTAAACCAAAGACAGGAAGATCGAATGTTGTATCCTTTTCCATTTGTATTGTTTTCATTTTCAAAAAAATTATTATCTTGTTATTTTAAAACTATATGTTATTATCATTTTCATTATTTTTTCATCAAGTAATTATATAAAAATTTCCAGCATAAAATTAAGGTTTATTTATTAAGGAAATCAATATTTGAACTGAAAGTTCATCAAAAAGATACTGAATATATCCCAAATTCTGATAACTGATAACATTTGAACTTCATTCTCTGATGTTTCAATGACTCAGGTAATAGCCTCCTATGGAGTTTTCCTCTCAGGCCGTCTGTTCTGGAAACAACACATCCCACCTACGGCGACCAACAACCATTCATATTTCTGCTATGTGACCCTCACCTTTGGCCATACCTAATTTGTCTAGAAATAAGTACATGACCCACTCAGAGAATTTGGAATTGGGGCTAAAAGAGTCAACTGTTATATATGACTCAAATGTAAAATCTAAATTTGGGGGCTGAGGATCTAACATTTGTTGCTTGCCTGTAGACTGAATTACAGAGAGAGGTGGCAGGCAAAATGAAAACAAACACACCTATGTATACGACCAAAAATCTTGGTAGGAGATTTGATATAGACAAAGAGGGAAAAGGAGAAGTCCACGCTGATGTCTCAGTTTCTGACCATAGATATTATAAGAATGTGTTATTAATAACATAAGAGAAGAGCAGTTGGATTTCGAAGATAATTATTACAAAAGTGCTAACTGAAATTATGAGAGTTGGTAAGCCTCTTGGGAGGGTGACTGGGGCTGAGGGATGAGCCTAGCTCCTTTGAGGCTTCTCAAAACTAGGGGCAAAAGGGAAGGAGACCTTAGGAAAGGCGTTTAGGCAGGAGTTAAAGATGCAGGAGAGATGTTCTGCCTTAGGAAAAAGATATAACATTAGATTCTCCCTCTCTAAGATTTGATTTACCTTCATTAACTATTACAGTTGAAAGACTTTAATGTACTAAAACAGACCAGAGAGGTGGATTTTTATTTAGAAACAGCTGCTCACATACACCATTGGTAGAAATACAGAGAGAAATCATTTTGGAGGGAAATCTGGTAATATACATTAAAGGGTTATGCGCATGAAAGTTGACCCAGAAGAGTGGAAACAGTGAGTTGCTCCCCAGGCACTCTGCTCTGGACCCCATCTGCCCACCCTCAAGAGAAGCCCCCAGAGATGGGTGTCTTTCCCCACAGTCACAGCTACATAGGCAGGAGTAAGCACTGAGTCCTGTCCTTGGGATTTTTAAATTGTCAGAGAAAGAGAGATATTTGTCCTCTTGTTATGTAGCTGGACCCATGATGCATAAATTCTGGAATTGCTGCAAGGTCATGCTTCCTATCATGTGGAACAAGAAAAACAGTGGAAACTTGCCTGCCAAGAGAGGGAAGAGTGCCACAGATGCACAGAGAGGAGAAACAAGAGATGGAGAGGAAGTTCTGGCAGTTTTTCAGTTCCTGGCTCTGGAACCTGCACAGTTCCAGCTGCCTTCCTGACAATCACAGAGGCCCATCACTCACCTCCGAATCTAGAAATGTTTTTTCCCAAGGAGAGCTTAAGATGCTTCCTATTACTTGCAACTAAATGAGTCTCAACAGTAATTCCATTTCTGAGAGTTTTAGCCTTAAGAAACAGTTTCAGTCACGCAGTTACATATGTAAAGATAAATATCATAACATTGCATGTAATTTTGATAAAATGATCAATTTGGATATCAATGTGACTTTTGTCAAACAAACCATCTTAGTGGTAGAAGAAGATTGATATTATTGATTAATGCTTAAGTCTTATTTCATATTCATTTTATATCAGGAGTTGGGTTTTGTGCTTCATATACATCTATTTTAATCCTCACAGTAGCCCTAGAAGATGGATACAATTATTTTAAGATAAACATGCAGTGTTTAGCACATTGCTTTGCATATAGCAGGACTTGCAAAAAATGCTAACTACTTTATCCCAGTGTTGATATATGAGGAAATTAGAGCCGTCTTAGTTTTATAGCCAAAAATTCCAAAGATGCTCAGATAAATGTAATGCAAAATTGTAATGATGTGTGGGAAAGTGAGGCAGGCAGAGCACCTAACAGGTACCCCCTCCTAACTGTTGATCTTGACAACAAGCATCAGATGGCTGTACTTAGATCGAGTGTTAGAGATTAGTACAGTAATTCAAGGTGTGTAAAAGCCAAGAAAAAGAATTAGCTACCAAACAAGTTACATTCGATGTATGGAATGAACTATGTACAAATGGTCAACAGACATGCAAACATACATGCACTTTTCTACCAATAACAGAAGATATAGTCACAGATTAGGCAATTGATACCAAGTTTTGCTTGTTGGGAGATCTTTCAGTGTCCTAATTCTGATTCCATTTTTTTCACTGCCAATAAGCTTCTTCGGTGTCTCATGATGATCATTACTAGTGCATGTCAAGAAGGTCATTTCTTTGAATTAGGCCATACTAACCGCAAAAACTTTTTGGCAAGTGCCCGAAACTAAGACTGATTTTTCTATTCTTATATGCTACTACAGAAATAGGAGCAAGTGCTGGAAACGTAACTCTTCTCTAAGAACTCTAAGTATGCCTACTGTGATTGCTTGTTTCTTTTATCAGTGCTGCAGCTCAGAGCTACAGGTTTTTAGTTTTGGGTGAATATTTCAAACTGAGAGCATAAGATCTTCCTTATTTCACCAAATATTATTACTTAATGGCTATTTCCCATGACTTGTTATGAAAAGTATCTATATTACAACCAGTAGCTGGATTTTTAAAACATCAAACTGGCTACTTCCCTGGAATTTTTTGTTTAATATTTTATGTACACTTATGTGTGAGACACAAAAGTATCTTCAAATTCATGGAATAACATGCAAATAGTAGGTATTAACATATCACATGCTACACACTCCATTATTCTATTCTTGGCAGAAAAAAAAATTTGTCTATCTTTGTGTTAAATCTATTCATGTTCTTACATTTGTAAGTATGAGAGACTAATTTTTAATCACTGTTTTTAATCTATTTAGTAGTATTTTAAATAAAAGGCCAAGGATGAAAGGATTTCAAAAGGCCACTGGGAGTGCACTTCATTTTTCATTACACAAATGAAATACAAAAATTATCAATGGCCCTAGACATTGCAATAAAGGCCAAAAAGTGGAAAAGAAGATGTCATTATTGAAAAGGAAGAAATAAACATGTCCCTGTTTGTGGATTATATGAATTTTATGTCAGTAAAATCTGAGGAATTTTAAAACTAATGAATACATTTACTATAATTGTAGGATACAGGGTTAACATACAAAAATCAATTTTTTTTATACAATAGCAGCAAACAATAGAAAGTTTATTTTTTAAATTCCATTTACAGTGTTTCCAGAAGATATGTCTAATAATAAAACTAACAAAATATTTCCAGGATCTCTACACTGAAAAGACTAAGAGATTCCTGTGAGAAATTAAAGAAGACTAAAATACGTGGTAAGGTGTACCATACTCATAAATAGGAAGATTAAATATTGTTAAAATAGTAATTCGTTGCGAATTGAGGTATAGGTTCAACGTACTATCAATCAAAATTTTATCAGGCTGCTATGGAGAAATGGATTCTAAAGTTCGTATGGAAATGCAAAGGATCAAATCAAATTTTATTAAAACAAAAGAAAACATACACACGAAGTTGGAGGGTTTACCCTTCTGAATACCAAAGTTTACTATAAAATGACATTACCAAAGATAGTTTGGAATTGGCAAACAAAATAGACAAATCAATCAGAGGACTAGATAGACGTATGGTCAGAATAGAATAGCAGCTTCAGAAATAGACTAATGCATATTTATTCAATTGATTTTTGAAAAACATGATAAAATCTTTTCAACAAAGGAAGTACACCAATTAAATATCTGCCTGCAAAAAAATAAGTTTGATCTGTACTCAACCATACACAAAAATTAATTCAAATGAATCATAGACATAAAGGTAAAACCTAACTCTTCTGTAAGTAAATGTAGTAAAACTTTTATAAGTAAACGTGGTAGAAAATTTTGCATTAAGCAAGATGTTTCTGGATATAATACCAAAAACCTGAACCACGGAAGAGAAAGTTAATAAATTGAACTTTATTAAAATGAAATCTGTTCTTCAAAAGACACCATTAAGAAAATTAAAAGGCAAGTCACAGACTGTGAGAACATATTTAAGCACATATATTTCACAAAAATAAAATAAAAATGTATTCAAAATATATCAAGGACTCTTACAACTCAATGAGAAGACAATAGCAAAAGGTTTGAACACTATACAGAATATATAAGAATCTCCCATTAGCATATGAAGAAGTGCCAAACATCATTGTAACTGGGAAAATGCGATTTAAAACCACAATAATATCTTATTCACTAGAAGATCTAAATGTACAAAGGCTGACCATATCAGGTGTTGACAAGGATGAAGAGCTCTCGAACACTGGAACTCTCAAACACTGCTAGTGAGAATGTAGTATGGTACTACGACCATGGAAAATGGCATACAAGTTTCTGAAAAATTGAATGTATCCTCTAAAAAGCTGTGGTTAAATTGTATAACCACAATTTAATCATAAGAAAAATATCAGTGGCTCACACCTGTAATCCCAGCACTTTGGGAGGCCAAAGTGGGCAAATCACAAGGTCAGGAGTTCGAGACCAGTCTGGCTAACACAGTGAAATCCCTGTCTCTACTGAAAATACAAAAAACTAGCTGGATGTGGTGGTGTGCACCTGTAATCCCAGCTTCTCGAGAGACTGAGACAGGAGAATCACGTGAACCTGGGAGGCAGAGGTGGCAGTGAGCCAAGATCGCCCATTGCATTCCAGCTCAGGCGATAGTGCAAAACTCCGTCTCAAAAAAAAAAAAAAGAAAAGAAAAACATCAGACAAATCTCAATTGAGACACATTCTACAAAATATCTAATCAGTACCTCTCAAAATAGTCAAGGTCATCAAAAACAAGGTGAGTCTGAGAAATTGTCACAGCCAAAAAGAGCTAGAGACACATGTAATGCAGTATCCTGGACTGGACTCCAGACCAGAAAGAAGACATTGAGTACAAACTAAGGATATCAATCGCATATGGATTTCAGTTCATAATAATGTATCAAGGTTGGTTGATTGTGAAAAATATACCATACTCACGTAATACTTTAACAGCAAGAAAAACTGGCTGTGGGAGTATATGTACTACCTTTCCATTTTTTTGTAAACTCAAATATATTCTAAAATAAAAAATTAATGTCACAAGAAAAATTAAACACACATCTGCCACATCACAAGTAATTCCACTAAGTATTTATCCAAGAGAAACAAACATATGTCTGTGCTAAGACTTTTACACGATTGTTCGTAGACAAAAATTGAAAACAATTTAAATATATATCAACAGATAAATGTGTTAGGAGGGGGAGGGGGTATCTATTCTTTGCAATAAAAAGGAATAAATTATTTATAAATGTACTTAATGAATCTCTAAATTATTATGCTCAGGAAAAGAAGCCAGGCAAAAAAAATTATATATGTATATATGTATATATTTACCCATATATAATTTTTATGCATATAAATTTATCTGTATGTATGTGTGTGTGTGTATATACATATATATACACACACACACACATAGTACATGATTTCCCTTATACAAAATTCTAGAAAATGCGAACTCATTTATATGGTTTGCTTTTATGCCCCCACTCAAATCTCATGTTGAATTGTAATCCCCAGTGTTGGGGGAGGAACCTGATGAGAGGTCATAGATTATGAAGGCAGATTTTCCCTTTGCTGTTCTGGTGATAGTGAGTGAGTTCTCACAAGATCTGATGGTTTAAAAGTGTATGGCACTTCCTCCTTTGCACTCTCACTCCTTCTCTCTCTGTGTCTTTCTCCTGTCACCATGTGAAGAAGGTGCTTGCTTCCACTTCAGCTTCTGCCATGATTGTAAGTTTCGTGAGGCCTCCCAGTCTGCTGTACAGGCTGCTTCCTATACAGCCTGCAGAACTGTGAATCAATTAAACCTCTTTTCTTCATAAATTGCCCAGTCTCCAGTAGTTCTTTATAGCAGTGTGAGAAGAGACTAATACACCAATCTATGGTAACAGAATTCACATCAGTTGTCTGAGGACAGGAGATGGAGGTGGGGGCTGTGTAGGAGGAAAGGATTACACAAAGGCTAGAGGGAACTTTGAGTGATATGTTCATTAGCTTTAATGTGGTAGTAGTTTCACAGTGTGCAATAAGTTAAACCCTATCAAATTATGCATTTTAATTTGCACAGTTTATTATGTGTCAATTATACCTCAGTGAAACTTTAAATTTTATTTAAAAGAAAGAAAAGGAATAACAGATACTTAGATGCCAAGAAATGACATGAAAATATTTATATGTACTTACGTAAGTAATAATTAGTCTTAATGTGTCAATTAATTTTGGTCTTTAGTGTTAAGGGATAAAGTGAAATTCAGAATTAAGTGGGATTAGTTAGAAACCATTTTAGAGAAAAGGAAAAACAGTACTTACCATTGTAAACCAAGAATCTGGTACAATCCATCATCTGTAAACAATTTACTTTGAGAAATTATTTTTTCCTTGTAGTGGTTATGGGTTTCCCTGAGCCATTCACACTCTAACCCAATGGACCTTAAAATTTAGGAAAATAGAGGCACATTTTATTGCTACTGGGATTAGAAAAGCTAATGGGCCTATGAATGACTTGAGCTTCTGGTCTTGGCCTCATTAACACTGGACATCAACCAACTGAACTAATCAGGCACTGCCAACATTGTAGAGAAACTTCATTGAAGTATAACTAAAGTACATTAAACCATACATGTATAAAATATACCATTTGATCAGCTGTTGAATATGTATGTACTTATGAAACCATCACCACGATCAAAATAACAAACACTTAATCAACTCCAGAAGTTTCTTTGTGTCTCTTTATAATCCATTCTTCCTGCATCTTCATCCCCAGGAACTACCGATCCGTTTTCTTTCAAGGTAGAATAATTTGCTTTTTTCTAGAATTTTATATAAGTATAATAATACAGTTTGTACTATTTGGTTTACTATATTTTAGTATCTTTAGAAACTAGATATGCCACCACTCTCATTTCTGATATGGTAGTCTGTCTTTTCTCTTTTTTTCCTAGTAAGTCTAGCTAGAAGATTATTGATCTTAATGAGTTTTGCAAAGAACCATCTCCTGATTTCACTGATTTTTTTCTATTGTTTTTCTATTTTCCAGTGCATTTATTTTGGCTCTCATTATTTCATATCTTTTGCTTTCTTTAGGTTTTATTTGCTTTTCTTCTTCTAGTTTCTTAAGATGGAAGCTGAGTTCATTGAATTGAAGTTTTTCTTTTTTAATATGAAGTCTTTTTGTTCTACAAATGTTTCCCTAAGTGCTGCCTGAGCTACAGCTCTCATATTTTTTTGTTTTGTTTTCATTTTCATTGAGTTCAAAATACCTTCCAGTTTCTCTTTTGATTTTGTCAGTGAGTTATTTATAAATATTATCTTGAGACTACTTGGGATTTCCTGGATATCTTTCTGATACACTCATTTCTAATTTAATTCCATTGTAGTCGTAGGACAGGTTTTCTATGACTTGACTCCTTTTAAATTTACTAGGATTTGTTTTCTCATTCAACATATGGTCTATCTTGATAAATGTTTCATTAATACTTGAAAATAAAGTGTATTCTGTTGGTGTTGGGTGCAATGTTCTATAATCACCAATTAAGTCAATTTGGTTAACAGTGTTGTTCAAATCTAAATACTTACTGACTCTCTGTCTATATGTTCTATCAATTATTGAAATCTCTGACTGTAACTATGGATATGTTTGTTTTCCTTAAGTTTTTGTTTCATGTATTTTGAAGCTCAGTTATTATGTGTGTAAATATTGAGGATTGTTATATCATCTTGATGAGCTGGCTACTTTATCATTATTAAATGGCCCTCTTCATCCCTGCTAATCTTCTTTGCTTTAAAATCTACTTTTTAATATTAATATAGCCACATTAGCTTTATTTTGATGAGTATTAACGTTGTCTATAATGTTTCATCTTTTTATTTTAACGTGGTTGTGTATTTAAAGTGCATTCCTTATAGGTAACATACAGTCGAGTCTTTCTTTTTACCCAATATGATGTCTCTGACTTGAATTTGAAGTGTTTAAACTTTTCGTATTTAATATGAATAGGTATATGATCAGTTTTAAATTTACAAGCTGGCTATTTTTTCCTATTTATTCCATCTGTCATTCTTTGTCCCCTCTCTCCTCTCTGATTTCTTTTGGATTAATTGAATTTTTAAAAATATTTCTTATCTCCTTTGTTATATTATTTTAATGGTTGATATAGGGTCATTGATTACATCTTTATCACAGTTATCTTTCAAGTAACATTATCCCACTTAGTACATGTATTAGAAAACCCTGCAACAATGTACTTCCATTCTCTGTCTCCTGAATTTTATATTACTATTGTCATACATTTTATTTTTACATATGTACTAAGACCTATATTAAGTTGTTTCTGTGTTGCTTTAAGCAATCAAGTTTTTAAAGAAATTTTAAAAATTAAAAAAAGTCTATATAATTGTTTAAGGCTTTTAATTCTATCAGTTGTATCCAGATTTCTATCTGGTATCATTTTTCTTCTGCTTGAAAGATGTCTTTTATAATCTTTTATGTAGTTCTGCTGGTGATAAAAGCTTTTAATATTTTGTGTGAGAAAAAGTCTTTGTTTTGAAAGATTAGTTTCACTAGGTATAGGACTCTAGGTTGCCTGATTGATTGATTGATTGATTTTTTTACTTTTACTTCTTTAAAGATGTTATGCACTGTCTTCCTGGTTGAATTGTTTTTAGTTAGGAATCTGTTATTTTTTTCTTTTGATCTTCTGTATGTAAAATGTCTTATCTTTTAAGACATTTAAGAGTTCTTTTTATCACTGGCTTTAAGCAATTTCATGTATTTAGTATTTTTTTTTTTTCTTGTTTCTTGTGCTTGGGGTTTGTGGGGCTTCTTGGATCAGTGAGTTTACAGTTTTAATCAAAATCTGAATAGTCTCAGCCATTAATAATGCTTCAATTTTTTTTCCCATCACATGCCCTGCCTCTTTGGGGACTCTAACTGCACGTTTATTCAGAGACTTAAAGTTGTTCCGCAGCTCACTGACACTCTGCTCATTTTCCTTTTTACTCTTTATTTTATATGTGCTTCATTCTGGATTGTTTCTATGCTAGGACTTCACAGTATTGAATCTGCTGTTAATCTCATCTAGTGTATCTTTCATGTAATATGTTATATAGCTCTCAACTGCAGAATTTTGACTTGGGTTTTTTGTACAAGTTCCATATCGCTATTTGGCATGTTTGATCTTTTCTCTAGCTTCTTGAACGTGCGAAACTATGACTCTCTTTTAATGTCCTTGTGTACTAATTCTATCATCTGTGTCATTTCTTGGAAATTTTCAACTGGCTAATTTTTTTCTTCATTATGGGTCATATTTTCCTGCTTCTTTGTATGCCTGGTGATTCTTTATTAGATGCCAGACATTGTGGACTTGCTGGATATTTTTGTATTCCTAAAAATACTCCTGAGTTAAGTGACTTGGAAATAGTTTGACCCTTTCGAGTCTTGCTTTTAAGCTTTATTTGGCAGGAACAGAACAGAACAGCATTTAGTCTAGGGCTAATTTTGCTTCACTATTGAGGCAAAACCTTTCAGTACAATATCCAATGCCCATAATTTATAAAGTTCAAGAACAGACAAAACTAACTTATGGCAATAGAAATCAGAATACTGATTGATGGTAGGGTGTGGATATTGGAATTTTCTGGGGTATTGCATACACAAATGTACTTATTAAAATTCATCAAACTGAGCAAAATCTGTGCATATCAGTGTGTAGCAATTTTACCTCAATAAAAATCATGTTTGGTATCAAATATATGTGTACATGTTTAAATGCTGCAAAGATTTATACCAAAATTTCAATAGTGAAGAATATCAGGTAGTTTTCTAATTGGCTTCTGAATATTTTTGTGTTATCTAAATTTTCAGTACATATATAACCTTGTAAAAATACATTAAACTAATAATTAATGAAACAGTTTAAGGGGGACTCTCTACCACGTAGAATGGATAAAGAAAAGAAAACGAATATTTACTGGGCATTTACCAACTATCAGGTCCTTTAAAAATCACTTTATTACATGATTTTACTTAAACAATATAACAACTCTATCAAGTTGGTATTATCCCATTTGCAAAAGAGAAAATAGTGATTCAGACTTGTATTTATGTGTCCACGGTCCCTCAACTTGATCTTCAGTCTGTCTGCTTCTGAAGTCGGTGTTTTGATTCAAAGAGAATTAAGCCCTCAAGACGGATTCTGAAACTCAGAGAGTAAAGAATGTTTGGCAGGATGGAAGAATCCCAGAAATATATTACTGTCTATGAGCATAGGAATTGGCACACTGGACTCTGGAAGTTAACTCTTAAAAAGGGAAAGTGAATTATCCAAATGTCAGAGTCACAAATCAAGCACAGTTTATCTGAAACCAAAGGAAGTCTGACCTGGGACAAGGAAAGAGGTGGGTGACTCAAAGAAAATTAAAAAAAAAAAAAAAAATCTCCTGAGACCATGCATGGCAGCTGGTGGAAGAAGGAAGAAAACTGTTCTGTCCTTATAACCTTTTATAAGCAAGTTATAAAAACAAGGGCTGTTTTGTCCCCTGTTGGAGTAAAACCTCAGAGACCAAAGTTCAGGGCTGTCAGGTTACAGGAATGGAAACGGTGAATTCCCTGTATCAGCTGCCTCCAGCCCAGGTAAGCCTGACTCACAGGTTGGTCACCTATTTGGAATGGGCTGCAGAGAGCACAGCCATGAGGTCATCCAGAGAGCAAAGGGCCACAGCAGTTTCCCTGCGAACTGTGTTCAGGTAAGACCCTGCAGTCAGACCCACTCATTCTTCCTTTACTGTTTCTTTGTAAAGAGAGTTTCTTTCCATTTACAGCTTCGTTTGTTTTCCTTCATCTCTCCCAGTTTACAACTGTGACAGAAGCATTTATTGATCAAGTTCTTTCAGCTTGGAATGGAGTCTTTGACTCCCAAAAATCTCTCCCAGGACCAACTGCAAGGGGGAGTGGATCTAGGACTAAGGCCGGAGTCTGAAGCACCGCTGAGAATGGGGAGTCTGAAGGGTAAGAGCCTCCATATGGACGAACTGGTCGGTGCTCTCTCAGAGCTTGCATGTGGCTTTTTCCAGAGAATATGAATCCCGGTTTGAGCAGCAATTTGGATCAGAGTTGGTAAAACAGAAGACTGAGGATCTCACGCTTGGATGTCTTCAGCATCCTTCTTGTTTCCTTGTGTGCAAAAGGAGAGCCTGAGAAAAGAATCAGAAGAACTGAACCCCAACCCTCCAATACGTACACACTGCCTTTTTCTTTTTTTATAGCATAGCCTGGCTGTCCAAATGTTCTGGCAGAGCCCAGGCCCCAGGCTCAGTGGGGGCTTCTAAGTTTCCATGGCTCATTCACTTCTGAGACCTTTGGCTCAGTTACATAATGTAGGGGGGTCGGGGGTGGAGACTAATTCCTGGCAATTGTGGCCCTGTTGTGTGATACCTTCAGACACAGATGTTTTTTGAAAAAATACTGTCTGCTGGGAACTGGACTAAACCAACACATAACCGTTTGTTTCATACTGGTTAGGAAGCCACCAGGAAGGCCTACCCAACGTGGTTTTAAACATATACACACACAGACCTTCTCTCCTCTTAGAGCCAAGAACAGGCAGTTAGTGATGTATAAGAAAATACAGCTGACCTTCTCAGCCATGAGGGCAGCTCCCCGGGCCCACCAGCAGGCTTTTGCAGAGAATGGGCTCCATCTCAAGCCCGTGGCTCTTCCCTGGCTTCCCAGCAAAAGCAAGGGGAGAGTGGAAAAGTCAAACACTTCTTGAGCGTTGCTTACTATGTCAAGTTCTACTCTAGACCCTCAATAGAAAGTATTTCACTGATCCTTACAATAGATCAGTGGGGTAAGTGTCACTATTATGATTTTTGAGGAAACTGAAGCTCAGAGAAGCTACATGTATTCCCAAAGTCATATAGTAAGCTGAGTGTGTAAACTCGACTTGAGTGGTAGAGTCAGAATTGAAACTCTGATTTTTATCGATTGCAAGCATTGAGCTTTTCCCACCACCAGCAGAAATCTTGCTGGCCCTCAGCAAATATTCCTTTAGAGTAGTCATTTCAAAACTTTTCTGACCCTATGTTCCCATCAGTAAATATTTTTAAGAAACATCTTTAATACAGGCATATTTATTTATGAACTCCACGCACTAGCTAATATCTGTTAGCATTGCCTGGTAATATAATACCCTAGAGCAGTAAATGTCATTAATGACAATAAATATAAATATATATATATATATGTATATCTATATTTGTGTGTGTGTGTTTAATGTAGTTTTCATAATTTGGAAAACTTTTTGGCCAGATCTGGTGAAATCTAATTAAATTATTTTTGTTTTAGCTTCAATGCACGGCTGGCAAATAATTTGTTCCAGGAGTAGAAGAAATACGGCATTTTTCTTACCTTCTTGGGCCTGCATTGCTTCTTGTCAACAATCTACAGTTTCCTTACAGAAGATGTTTTAAGACACTTGTCCATTTTGTAAAGGTGATTTGGTTAAAATGAGGTACTCTGGTTTGTAAATCGACTCACTGTGTTTACGCAACCTTAAAACACCATCATATGCTAAAAGAGAAATCAGAGCACCGGTGTGGACCTCCTGCACCCACCTTGTGGAACTCCACTTTCCTCATCATGCTTGGGAAGGATGCAAATGTCCCGTGGGAGCCTGACTCTACTGGGGTCCATATGTACATTTAATATTAGTACATAGAAGCGTAGTTCCCATTTTTAGATTGAAAGTACCTAAGGATAGAAGCTCTAATGGTTTCTTCCCTTATCTCACGTTCTATTCTGTGCAATTCCTGGATCCAGGCACTCCCGGCCTTGGAGACTCCTGCCTTACAGCAAGGGGTTACATATTCCTGAATTGGACCCCACTCAGATCCAGAAGGCTAAGAGTTTGGCTGAGGAACGCGGGCCAGTGAAGGGGGGAGCCAGTGGGTGGGGTGGATGGAAGGAGGTGCCCACTCTGGAGGGCAAGAGGAACTCACGAAAGCATGGGGCACACAGCGCTGTGTTCTGGGCTATCCCGGGTGGACTCCTGCCTAGGGAAGGGGTGTGTCAGCGGCTGCAGCAGCCCAGTTTTCTGGATTTCTTTCTTTCTGAGTCCAGGTCTTTCAGAAACCTCTCTCCTAAATGCTCAAATACCAGAGTAAATGAAAACACTCTGCAGCACAATGATCCCTTAAGGTTTGTTTTCCAAGATGGAAAAGAAAGGCATTTCAGCCCTTTCACGGATAAAAATAACTTGCTGTTGATTTTGAAATCCCTTTCATTTGTCTCCCACAGACCAGCCCCATACAATGGCACTTTGTGCGAGAGCTTCTGCATGGGCCGGCGGGCCCCCTTCCCTCTGCCTGCCAACGGGAGGAGACATGAGGCCTGGGAGCTCCAGAGTGGGTGAGGACTTCGGGCAGACCCAGGGTTGCTGTTGGACATCATTCAGAAGTCACTGCTCAGCGGGGGCAGCCCAAAGAGCAAAACAAACTGAGCGAGGAGTAGTGGAAAATGCTGAGTCCTGGAGCTGGCCGGAGCGGCGTTCGCCTTTCCATGCCCGGAGCCAGCCGCTCTGCCCACCTGCAGCTGCAATACCAAGCAGGGCCGCAGCAGGCAGGGAGGCCTTGGCACTAGAGCCCATCCAGGGCTGGGAGGGCGGGGATCAGACACTTGTCTCTCTCCAGACAGGCCCTCCAGAGTCCTCACCCTGAAGGCTGAGGTCTTTTTCTTGTTCCAGGAGTCCAGTGAAAAAATAGTTCTCAAACAAGGGAGAAAAAGACTTTCTTGAACTGTAGTTTCAGATTTACGAATAGTGTCCATTTACATAGCACCTAGTGAATGCCAAGCACTAACGTAGATTAATTGGCAGTCACCATGTCAGTGCTGTGAGGGTGGTACTGTTGTCCCCATTTCACAGACGAGAAAAGCCAGGCACAGAGAAGTAAAATGACTTGCCCAAGATCACAATGCTCAACAATGGCAGGACCAGGATTTAAAACTAGTTTACAGTTTTAAACGTTCTCTTCAGCTTATCACATTTCCTCTCTAGGAATACAAGATGTGAGAGATAAAGAGAGGCAACTCAAGATGGAGAGGAAAGGGAATGAATGGGAGAGAGGAAAATCACCAAGGACTAGAACGATACAAAAGATTTCTTCAAAAAGCAGGAGGCCATCCGCCCAGGAGAAGGGGTGTGAGACCAAGGTACGGAGGTAGCAAGAAGTGCTAAGCTGGGGCTGGAAGGTATGATAGTACTAGTCAGGCAGACACCTGTTCTGTCCGAAACAGGATTCCAGAAATAATGTGAAGACGTCACTTGGCAAAGGGGGCTCACACAGCGCTAGGGGGAAACCGAGGACCGGAGCTGGAGCAGATAAATAGAGAAACCCCTTCTTTATTTCCAGTTATAGCCGCAGTGGAGGCAGATGCCCAGAGCTCCTAGGAGAGACTAGACCCAGATAAGAAGAGAGGGCACGTGGCTGTCATTCAGAGAGGTCACATTCCTCTAACCTAAGAACTCTCGTCCCCAGAGGAAAGAGGAGAAGGAAGGAAGGAACAAACAAATGAACAAAGGAAGGAAGGAAAAGAGAGAGAGAGAAGGAGGGAGGAAGGGCAGGAAGGAAGAAAGGAAGAGACCCTTTCTTGTGTTTGGAAGAACAAGCTGTCGACCCTCATTAAATATATAGGATTGGCTTTAGAATTACTACACCTATATTCTAATTCTGCCTCTATCACCAGTTAGCAATGTGATCTCATGCAAATCACGGAAACTCCCTTACCCTGAAACCCTGTATCTATGCAATTCACCTCTAAGTTTCTCTAAATCTAAAATCCACACTCTGATGATATTGAGACCGAGGACGGGGACTTTGATCATTGCCTTTGCATGCCCCCCAAGGTCATGTCCTAGCACAGTGCCCACCACCCATCCACACTGACTAGTCACCCAGGGCTGGTGATTCTATCTTCTCAACACCTTTCTGATGTGCCATTGCTGCTTCTCTTGCAGGCATCTCTTCTGATCATGAAACAGTTTTCCAACTGGTCTCCCTGCCTCCACCCTTGTCCGCTCTGATTCATGTTCTACTCTACAGAATTTTTTCCTAAGTACAGGTCAGATCATGTGACTTAGCCTGCTGGAAGAGCCTCAGCATCCCATGTCACTCTTCACACAGCCCACGGTGCCGTGGATTATCTCCACCCGTTCTTGCTGTCCTCTCCTCCCACCCATACTCCTTTGCACTCTGTGCTCCGGATCTGTAAAGCTTCTCCCAGTTTCTCCATCAGTGTAGACACTTTCTCACCTCTCAGCCTTTGGACATGCATTCCCCACCACCGGAACCTCTTTCTCCTTCCACTTAGCAACTGCTGCTCACCTGCAGGCCAAACATTCCTTCAGGTTACGTTCCTCCTGTGTGTCAAATCATAATGTTATTTCACTGGATGGTATTCCCCCTTTATCTATAAATTGTAATTTACTAGAACCAGAGTGAAGGAAAAAAAATGTGTTCACCTTCTTCCTTATGGTTTCCTTAGTACTGAACCCAATGCCAACCACACAGAAGGTGCTTAATGAATGTTTGTTACCTGAATAAATTTACTTGGTGGCGTCATTAGGTAGGGCACCTTCTAGATATAACATCCTATAGTTCTGTAAACTGAGATGTCAGCGACTCTGCATTTTCAGTTTCTGCAAACTGAGATAAGGCCTCCCACCACCCAGTGATCTAACTTTCTTAGTCTCTGGTTCCCAGACTAAGCACCATTATTTAGCAGATTCTTGTGTCCATCAGAACTAATAGAAATAATTTATCATGATCAATACTGAATCAACTAGACTCAGCTTTAAACCAGGATGCATTGCCTAGAAGTTGGATGAAATTAAGTACAGTATGTGATTAGAGATAGGGCTGAGGGTATCTGGAAAGAGTGAGGTCTGCATTCTAGTACCAGTTCTGTCATTAATGACACTGAGCAAGTCCTCTGACCTCTCTAAATCTTGAATTCATGAATGCCTAATTGAAGAGGTTGCACCAGATCATCTTTAAGGTCTCTTTTGACTCTAAAATGTAGAATTTTAGAATTCTGACAATTGCGTTTCCTCTCATCATCCTCTAGGCCATGATTGGGTTTAATTAAGAGACCATGTAAAGTATCATGGGAGCACAGGAAGTGCTATGAGTAATTATGCCAGGACAAGGGATGGACTCTGGGACTATTCCAGGTACACCAGGATGTGTGGTCACTCTTCTTTGAATTGTCTTTCTTGACTGGGCTTCAGGTTTTGGGCTGTTATTTGTAGTTGCAGAGAGAAGGCTATTTGGAATTTGTGATCAGGGCTCTGATCTGAGATTTCACAGAGGCCACATACAGGGGTTCCTAGAGCAGCTAACACATGCCACCATCATGCACGTGGCACACCCGGTCCCTTCCTGCTCTCAATGGGAAATCTGTGCCTAGCGTTAATACAGCCTTCCATCCATACCCTGCTGAGTTCACACACCCACCCCATCCCCCAGTGTTCCAGGATTAGCCAGTGAAAAAAATAATTCCCCTTGGGCTCACATGCACAGCTCTGTGCTATCATGATGAAAACTTGGCCATAGAAAAAAACAGGTATTTGAATGAAATATCTGTTACCCATAAACACTGGTCACATTGGTCATTGTCTTCACCGTCATTCTTACCTTGCCTCAAATATGGATAAGCATCTCACATTAAAGGTGCACTTACTGCACTGTATTTGCGAATTTCTTATTCTCAGGGAAGGAAGAACACGTGGAACAAAGTTGGTCTACCTGAGTAGACTGGCAGAGGGAGTCCCCCAATTCAATCACACTTGGAGTTTCGAACTTGCCTTCACCTGAGATCTGTAAGAATGACGACTATTTCTTATGAACACAACACAGTTCCAAAATCATCTGGAAGCTCCTGATCTCATCTCTCCTTCTAAAGTTAGGAATATCCTTGCTTCACAGAGGCAAGCCCCGACCAAACCAGCCCTCATCATTCGCTTTTCAGGCTTGTGAAGACAGTTGCCACTTCTTTGAGTATCCTTGGACATGTACTATTTCTAGGCACATCTGGGGCCAGCCTTTGAGAAAGTATAAGAAGAGTCACAGCTGAAACTGCAGGTTTGCCTATAAAAAGGTTAAAAAGAGACTGTTACTACCCAGGGCCAGTGGCTCAGGCTGACCATGTGGAGTGGAGAGGGAGAAGGTAGTGAGTCTATCTTGACCCTCACTAATTCCCACAAGAGGCTGCTGAAAACATCCTTGTGATTCTAAGTTGTATCACATGGAATGACCAGGGCTGACCTGACATCAAAGCTCTGTAGAAATGCTGTGGTCCAGAGAGCACGAGAGCCTGAGTGGCAGGGAAGAGAGATTAGAGATAGGACGGTAAACTCAAACGGGATTGTGGAGCCTGTCACGAGCCTGGCCCTTGTTGATTTCCTGGGTTGCTGTGGGCAGATGATCATCGCTATCATTACTTTGGATGTCAGGACATTGAGATACACCAGGCAATCTGATGCAACTGGCTTTCCCAGGACAGAAGCATTTGCCAAGAAAGTGGAAACAGGGAAAGGGACTGGAACATTGAGTAGATCAGGAAATGGCATTGACCAAGGGACAGAGGCCAGAGCCACTTTACCCCCTAATTTAAGGTTCTAAATTCTCATCAAATGGTTTTTCCCTCAACTTCAAACCTTGTGGCGTTTTCACCAACTGATCAACACCCGCTTTTATCAGACTCCTTAAATCTCTGCCTCAGTGCAAAAAGTGATGGGGGAATGTTTTTCTCTTCTGTTATTCAGGTGAGGATTGTCACGGCATGGAGGGATCTCACAGAGTAATGAGATGCCAGCAGTACGCCGAGCCAATATGCCCGTAAAGGCAAGGGCCGGGTCCTGAATCCAGCCAGCAGGAAGGTCAAGGATCCCCGTATACAAGCCAGAGAAGGCACTCTGCACAGCTAGAACTGACCCGCAAACCACCTTCCAGAGCAGCCCCCGGGGAAAAGCAGTATGGAAGAGAAAGAGTTCACTTCCTAAAAGAGGACTTTGTCCTTGTCCCGTATTTGATGTATGAAATGTCCCCTTTAGTAACCAGGCCTGTGGCTCACAGAGCTGGCGAGCCATCAGCCAGCATCATCAAAAGAGACTTTTTAGAATTCTATGCCAGTCATATGGCGTCATGGAAAGAACGGAGCTCAGAAGTCAGATGGTTCTTTGATGAACCTGATGACCTCTTGTACTCTCTTCCACTGTAGGCTCTGGAATCAAATAAACTTCATGCCAAGTAAACATGGAATGTGGATAGATATCTACACAGGGGTCACAGAATTAAATTCTACAGGGACAAGGCAGGAATGTCAATGTGTGGGCTTGACCTATGAGAGACAAAATAGGAGACTGATACGCACCTAAAGGAAGCAGTTTCCTTTCAGTGCCCACGGTGGTTGCTGTGAAGGAATGCCAGAATCCAAAGACATCCCATTACCCTACTACAGTACATTCTTCACTTGGGCTGTGTGGGGTAAGGGGTTCTAACACTGTGAAGGCCAAACCGCCTATCTCTATGGCATGGAACCAGCCTGGAACCTCTAGTTCACATTGTTTGCCTCATTGTACCGAAAGCACAAATCACAATCCTTTTCCTTTTTAGGTTAAAATAGTTACATTTCATTATACTAGACACCTCTGCCAATCTTTTTTTGTTTCTTTTTGTCTTGAGTGCTGTAGCTTGCTCCAAATTCATAGCATTAGAGTCAGAGTCAACTTGGTTCATTTTCTTATCCCATCACCTCCGGAAAGCTGGTCAAATCTAGAGTGTGACCATCACCTCCTCTTTCCCTTATGCCTCCTTCTGTCCTCACCCTACCTGATCCTCCCAAATTCTGCAATTGCTTTTGAAGATACTGTCTCCCCTCCAAGCCCCTACCACCTCAACTTCAACGGTGGTCTCAGCAGTATTAAGAGAAATCACTGAAGCCCAGTTGTCTGAGGGCTCTTCATCTGAACTCTAGCTCCTGGTGGAAGAAGTATAGGCCTAAGCTGACTTCATTCAAGTACATCTTGTGTCTTTTACCCTGGTCAGCATTAAGTCAGGTACTTGGGGGGTAACAGCAACTTGGCACTGAAGGAAAGCTCTCTGGCTGAATCCTTGACTAAAGCAGAAACCTATTCTCTGTGTGCTGTTTATTCAGGGGAAGAAGAGTTCGAATGTGGCCCCAGGTTGGCTCAGGAGTTGTGGCTTTGCCCAGGTTTGAAGCTACAAACAGAAAAAAAGAATATTAGGACCTGAAGCCATTTTCCCAGAGTCTCCCAGTGAGTGGTGGTGGCTTGACCAGGATTGAGGGGCTGGAGCCTTCTTTGCGGCTAGTCCGGCTCCTTGACCAGCAGCCCACACAGTCCGTGCTTAACGTGTACTCAGCAAACCTCAAGCTCCAGGCCTGAAGAAACAGATTTTCCAAAAACAGACCTCTCTTTGTGAACAATTCAGCAAAAATTCTCTTTCCAGCTGTGAGCTGGGATTCATGTTGCAAATGTTGGTGTTAATTAAAAACATCCACCTTCTACAGTTTCAGCAACAAGGAAAAAGCACCATGCACGATGCATTCCTAAGCACTCCTCTCCAAAGCACTTATAAATATGATTCTATTTATGGCATGAGTTGCTAGGGGTTCTGATAGATATTATCAATCCCAATCTTCAGCCCCAACGAAAGAGTTGGGGCCAAGGAGATGGATGCGAAGGGCCCAAGTTGCCAAAAAGCAAAATTAGTATCAGTGGTGGACGCAAGAATACTCTTTCTTGTCCACAGGATCCACTAAAGATGTTCAACTTTCTGTATTGATATCAGGAAGGGTACCTAGCTGAAATCAAATGTTTATCTGTTGAGTCATTAAAAATTTTCTTCACGTGGCTCTTAGTCCTTCAGACATGAAGAAATGAGATCTGACAAGGCCAGGGACATTCCACAAAGGATGATATGATATAGTCAATGACTGGGATGTTTGATTACTTCCCTATATGCCTATTATAATTCTCACCTTATTAGGAAATCTTTATCTCCAATGGTCCTAAGCTAGTGAGATCAGGAAGACTGAGCTGCATCCCTCTGTGCTTGCCTCTGGTTGGTGGATTTGTTCTGCTTTAATACATGATCCAGACAAGAAAGAATCAAGCCAGAGCCACAGCATTATGAATGAAATTCTTTGTTTTTAATTTCACACAGTTTAAAATACAATATGAAATCAGGCTACAGTATATAAAAAACTCTCCAGCAAAATGATGTGCCAGCATCAGCTACTAAAATAAACAAACAAAAAACTCCGCCATAAGAATTTTTTTGCATTTTTTTAAAAAAAAACACATTGACACTTACATCGCTACATCTCTAAGCTACCTCAGTTCTGATTTTTAAAAAGCACCTGCTTTTCCTTTTTTTAATCTTGCTTTTAAATTTTCAGCTTTTAAAAAATATAAATTATATGAAAATACAAGTTGGAAAATAGTCAAACACAATATAACATCTTTTTCATCCCTATACTTCTCAGCTTAAAAAAAAGTATTCTTAAAAAAAAAGTTCAATAACTGAGGCAGTATTCCTGATAACTTTAATATATATATTTTATATATGTATATGTATACATATATTTATGGTTCCTTGAAACTTCTTTGGAATGTAGGTAAGACTTCAGCAAATTTATATAGACCCCAACAGAGGAAGCGGCATGCACAGCATGACTAGAAGAGAGAAGGTGTATTTCTCACCATGAAGGTCAGGCAGGTTAATGCTCTAAAACCCAGAGTGTTCACCTCCAAAGTGAGGAAAAGCACATCTGATCTTTGAATGCTACCTCCAATCCCCACGGCCACAACATCAGGGCTCTATGTAGGGAAGTCCCTCCCCGGAATGGAGAAGGGAACAAAAGTGACTCTGAACCCTAAAGCCAAAACCGACAAAGGTTAAGGCATCTCTGGGAAAATAAGGGTTTCACCCAGCTAGACCAGATTTGCCCATCCTTCCTCTGAAGTTAACGTGTGTTTTTAAAAAGCATAAACGCAACATTTCCAGTGTATAAACCACCCACCACTCTTCCTGGGATGATCTCTGGCCTTTGGACAAAGGAGAAAAAACATCTGGCCAGATCGACAAAGCTGTCTTAACTAATACACTATCTACAAATCCTGAAAATGGTGGACCTAGAGAGAAAGGGAATCTTAGCAAACAAGCGGGTGGAGGAGCACTAGGAGGCACTTTCTAATATCTTATCTGCTATAGGAATTGCAGGAGTTATACTCACAGAAGGGGAGTTTCCAACATAAATCTAATAGGAAAGGTGGATGATTTGAGAAAGTGATTTTATGCCTGGTTGCAAACAGCAAGCAGTAACTGATACCCGGCCTTGGTTCTACTCTTACCCATTATTGAAATGTGGAAAGACTTAACTAGAAATCTCAGGTATTATTTCAGCTGCAGTTTTGCATATCTGCAAATACACACACACACACACATGCACACATTCACACACACCTTTTGCCAGTGCCCAACAAAAATCACATAATCTAAGAGAAAACAATGTAGTCCAAACAGTTCCACCCAACACTCCCTGAGCAGCTCCTAAAATATTTTGAGAGCTTCATTAAGGCACCTGCATCCAAAAGATCAAAATACACAGCTGGAATAATTCTGCCTTTGCTTTCCATGTGGACGCTCCAATTCATCAGTGTGGGGACACTCACGAATCACAGAGCTATATGTTCCTGATAATTGTGGGTCTGCAAGAGGATCTGGGAGTAAACAACAATCAACTTTCTTGAAGATATGCTAGAAAGTAGTTAGTACTTCCTATTTCTCATCCAAATCCCAAAAAGGGCCAGCCCTGAGAAGTGCATCTGAAATGTTTCTTCCCTTCTCTCATGGAAGTCCATAAAGCTGCCGCCCCTCTTCCCCATCCTTTCAACTGAGCAACTATAGGGTGAGGGAGATTCTAATTGCATTGGGCACTTTTCCTCACTAGTTAGATGTTGATTTTTTCCCCCAAAACTCCATTTTCAGATCCGCCCTCACAACCAGCAGAAAGATGACTATCTTGCTTGACTATGTCTGTATTTAAACTTTGGGGGAACTAAAAAATCTATTCAAATCTCATGGACAACCTTATTTTCTTCACCGAACCTCCTTCCTTTGCTTCCTTTGCCTTCAAGTCATTCCTCTCTTCTGGAACTAACCTTCACTTACCTTGTGCCAAGACATCAGCCCCAAGCGCGAGGCCCTAGCACCACCTGTACCATTCACTTTGCATACACTGTCTCACCTGACATCCTACCGCACTAATTTAAATTCTTCAAAGGAAAGCCTTGCACTTCTCTCCCAAAGACAGCCAAATCACATTTTGTTGAAATGCTCTCTTAATTCCCATCGCTACTAAAACTCAGCAGGTCTAAACTCTTCAACTTATGTCATGTCTCCAGTTACTCTTTCACTCACCAATCAGAAAGCCGTACATTTCTCTCTACTGAATAACAGAGTGGGGGGGGGGAGGGGGGGTGGTGCAAAAAAATGGAGGATTCTTGGAAAATAAGACATACAAGAAAAATTACAGAGTGTTAGTTTAGAACGACATGCATTCAGGACTTATTTCTTAAGACCTGAGGGGTAATGCCCATGCATACAGCTTTTATTCCAAGTCATCTATGCTACAGGTATAGGACTAAGAAAGAACCAAGTCAATCTTCCTCCTTCAATTTCCTTTCCATTTCAACAGTGCTCCTACGTTTACTGTGGTCCAAAACCAGGGATGCAGAATACATTCAGTTCAAAGACTTAATGTTTCTTAACTCAACATTAAGTCCAAACCCCGAGAATCCACTAATAACAAATAAGTAAAGGGATGTGATAATACTTTTTAAATTGTAGATGACATTCACACACATCATTCCCCTGTACTCAAACTAGCATGAATTGTCCTTCTTTTATAAGTCCCATGAATTTGGGATCGCTGATCTCAGTGAGAGCGTTTTGCTTTTCCAATGGGGTCTATATAAACAGTTTTCTTTCACTGTGACAGAATCCTCAGCCGGCAAATAAAAACAAACTTACATGATATTGCAATACTGAGACCACCTTAGAGCTTAAGACGATTTTTAAGAAAAAAAAATACTGGCACAAAATTTAATAAAATAAATTTGAACACAACAATGGTTTTGGCCCCTCCCCACTGAAGTCCATCTTTGTTTCAAAACTAGAGTGAAAGGTAAATAGTTCTCAGTTTTGAGTACATCCCACCCCAAAACATGTTTCATCCCACCCACCTCTTTTTTTTGCCCTCCCAGATCTAAAAACAAAAGCAAATTAATTGCCTTACATCAGTTTCATGAGTTCTGATGTGACAATGTCTCTTGCTAATGGGTCCACAACTCAAGACACTTTTTCATGGATGATTTTTAAACATGATTGGACATATTAGTCTCTTCCTCTCTTAAGCCAGAGCCTTCAAGCTTCTGAGAAGACCCTTCTTCCTCTCCTGAAAATTTGCTCAAGAATTTCTGGTCCCACCCACCCCACAAGTCCTGGCTTTCCTTTTCCAACTGCGCACAATTGATTACAGCTGCAGCTGACTTAGCTCCCACCCCTGAAGGTAAAAAATGAGTTCTGGAAAATAAAAAATAGAATAACAATTAAAAATTCAAGAGTCCAACCAATGCGGCTGTCCTGGGAAGGTCTCAGCAGGGTTCCCCCAGCCCCTTCAGTGCCATCACTCATCGGCATCTGGCTTGACGTCCAGCATGGCGTGCAGCTCCTCAGGGGTGTATCCCAGCAGGCTCTGCAGGTCACACACAAAGCGGTACACGTAGCGTTTCCCTGCTGTCTTGTGGATGATGTTTTTGTCGTAATAATAGCGTAGGCCACGGCTCAGTTTCTCATAATTCATCTTAGGTTTGTTTTTCCTTTTTCCCCATCTTCTGGCCACCTGAAATTTAAAAAGAAAAATAAAGGAGGAATAGGTAAAAATCTACAAGATGGGCCAAATATATATTTTTGTATGCCTATGCTCTATACCCATTCATGGTGAACCATGATACTCAAGTAAGACAATTCGAGATTCATGCAGATATAGAAAATATTTTTCTAGTCTCTCTCTTCTGAATTCCATTTTTCATGGATGGATTGGGCAGGGATGGGAGTCACAGTGATTCTTTCAGTTGATGAAAACACAGTGACCCTGAACTTCTGTGGAATAGGATTAAGTATTTGACTTAAAACAAACAAACAAACAAAAAGAAAAACCACACTATACACTCTCCTCTTTCCCCATGTTATTAGTAAAAATCTCCTTACTTTGCAAACATGAAATCTAACAGGCCGGTGTGAAGGGGAGGGGCTGAGCCGCAATCATACCTGCCTTTCATCAACAGGAAGTGTTTTTTTTCCATACCAGGGCATAAATACTTTCTCATGTCTGCCAAAACAAAGATATTGTCTCTCTTGTTCATTTTTTTTTAATCCTCAGAATTGGGCATGGCACAGAACCACCACTCCACAAGCATGTGTGTAATAAAAGAAGAAACTAATGAGCCCATCTCCCAAGGCCTCTTGAACTGTCTGGCCCCTTTCGCACTCACAGAACCATGGGGCTAGGAGGAGGCTGAATCACTAAGGCAGCTCTATGGGTGATGGCTGACCTGCTGCCAGGCACATTAGTGCCTCCTATCACTTAATCCTGTAAGACAAATGGGTAACATAGATATTTTCTCTATTTTCCAAAGAATGAGACTGGAGCTCAGACAGGCTGCCTAGCTTGCTCCAAGAGCGGCAAGTGGAAGAGCTGGGATCCCGATCCTGGAAAATGTCATTCAGGTCCACACAACCCCTTGCAAGGGTGTTCTCTCATCCTTCCTCAGCACAGAACTCACAAGCCCCTCCTTCCTTACCTCATCTGGGTCAGAAAGTTTGAATTCCCAGCCATCTCCTGTCCAGCTGATAAAAGACTGACAGGATTTATCAGTGAGTAATTCCAGAAGAAACTGCCACAGCTGGATTGGTCCACTGCCTAGAAACACAAGCCATTGTGAATCATTATACCAGATACTCAGCACTGTCCGCAGCTAATCCCCACGCACGGCACTCCCACTTCCCTCTTCTCCCAGGCCATCCACCCAGGAGAAAATGAAGGGAACAGGTAGTGCACATCCAGACAGAAAAGACAAAGGCCTCCCTATAAAAAAGAAAGCATGGAAGAAAATGTATCAATTGCCTTATTTTGATTAACCTAAGGATCAGTTCATTTTTATTGCTAAGCAAATTCTAGAAAGAGAATATTGGGCCTATCCTCTGGGATATTCTAAGGCAGTATAATCTTTTGCACCTTCAAAAACGACGTCATTATTTTTGCCTTCGGAAGTAAGAAACATATTAACGAAGGAATGAATGTTTTTGTCAGTTCCGAGCAGAAGTTACAGCTCATAAGCACTGCTCTCTAGTAGGAAATCTCTGGCCCTTGATTTGTGAATAAGAAGGATCATTATCCTTAGGTCCTCTCATGAGGAAACAGATGCTGAATGTCTGTCTGTCATAATATTTCTCTCAACCGCCACCACCCTGCCCTTCCAGGCAAGCACCCAAACTAAGAAGAAAAAAAGAGAAGCATCATTACTATTTGAGGAATTAACTTGCCACCCAGGAAATCCTCAGAGGTCAGATAAGGACTATCTCAGAAATTCTGCATAGGTTCAGGATATTCTAAATTACATACACACATACACACACACACACACACACACACACACACACACACACTTCTCTGTCTTAGCCATAAACACTCTGATAGTCAATTTATTCTATGCTAAAGGGTTTATATCACAATGATTTCCTTTTAGGATACTTTTCTCATCTGAAATGGCAATGCCACCAGTGATTCTTAATTTATGGGTGTAGGCAGAGAGAGAAATAGCAGTTCAAAAGTCTGTGCTGCTTGTTACGTGTCTACCCTGCCCCCTATAACAGAAACAAACCGGACAGAGCAGGAGTGGGAATGACCCAGTCCACGTCTCTGGATACAGCCCAGGAAGCTCCAGCTCACACAAGAAAGCTTTGCTCACTAAGGCTCTGATTTTTCACCAGAGTTGGAAATTTGTCTGATCCAAAGTAAAGTGAGATTCAACAGGAAACAAACTTCAGTTTCCCTCTCAATCTGAAAAAGAAATTGCATTCATAATCTGTAAGGGTAATGTCTTATATTTCTACAAGACATGCTCACAGGCCTCATTTTGCTCGCTCCTAAAATCCACACCCAACCCCTCTGTTGTAAGGAGAGGCACAAGTGGTCGTACGGTTTCCTTTCCATTGGTGCAGAAAAAGTGCTTAGCAAAGTACTGTGACTTTGCTCCAAGCCACAACCAGCAAAATGGTAGTGCTGGGTCTAGTGCCCAGGCCTTCAGACTTGAAGAACCAGGGCAACCTCCGCTGAAGTAAGGAAATAGCTACGACACGAGCTGTCACCCCACAGCCAAAGGAAGTGCTCCTTCACTAACAACTTCCTAATGGTGGTTTCCAAGCCTCCTCCTCAGCACTCACCACGCTAAATATGAAATAAATGAAATGGCTCTACCTCCTCTTTCTGAGAATATACCATTCGCTCTTTAAAACCATCTTGCAAGAAACACCTTGCATGTATTCCAGAATAAAATGACTCCGTGAACACCTGCAAAATAAATGACTACTGAACAACAGCCTAGAGGGCTGCACTGGGAAAGCCGTAACTTCCTCTGCTTCTACTTTTGTTCAATAAAAACCAGTTAGTAGTCAACTCAGTGACATTTGCAGGTTTCTTGGGAGTTGCCGAAAGTTCTGAGCTACTCGTTCTCTGCCTGGGCTCACAAAATGAACCGTGACATTATCAGAGGAATCCACTGAGAAGCCATCCTAAGCACAAGAAAATTCACCTAGCCTCGGAGGAGAGGGGTTGCTTTAGACCCTGACAGAGAAAAACTAACGAGAGCTATGATTGACTGTGCACCTATCACGCCACAGATACCGGGAGTGATGCCCCATAGTCATTTCCTTCATTCCTCCCAGTAACTCTGTGGGGTGAATGCAACTGTTGTGCTATTGGTTTCTACCACTTCACAACAGAGAAAACTGACATACTGCAAGGCCATTTAGATCAGCAGTGGAGTAGCCGGTACTGGAACCCAGGCAGCCAAATTCTTCATCTCAATGTTATATTGTCCCTGGACACAACCAAGCCAAAGGCCCAGCATGTAAACTGCCTGCCTGAGTGCAGTGCTCCAAGGGATAAGGAGACCTGACTTCAAAGACTCTCTCCCCTACTTCTCACAGCAGTTGCAGGACATGGGACAGCCGGTGGTTCTCCCAGTCATCCGACCACCAGTGGCCGTGCCAGCCCCCGCCACGGCATCCACCTTCACAGGTGATGTTTCCAGCAACCTCTTGTGGTAGCCGCTTTGTTACGTTACTTCATTGTTTCTCCCTCTCAATGTTCACCTGAGAACGTCTCCCTCACTATCTGAAGATTTCTTTGGGGCATGAGTTCTCACGACACCAAGCCAAGGAGAGGGATGGAAAGAGCGAGATTCCCAGGGTGAGTCTTGGGCAGGGAGCGGTCAGCACATCTGCCCGTGCTGGAGAGCAGGGCCCAGGAGCACTTTGCAGTTTCCAGCCCTTGGGACTTGGCAGCCACAATGCAGAGAAGGGGCCTTCAATTCACATGGTTCACACCAGCTCTCAGAGGAGAACCCTGTGACAGAATGGTTAGTTTTCCTTTTCTACCAGTGCATTTTCCAAATTGAAAAGTCAAGCAGTTGTAGGCTGTAGATGCCCACCCCACCCTTTCTCTGTGATGTCAACGTATTGGACCCGGTGAGTCTGGGACAGGGTGAGTACTCGCCGGAGGACTTTTTTCTTCATCGTGACTCCTCCTTTGTTCAAAAGGAATGGAAAAAAAAAAAAAAAAAAAAAAACTAAAACTAAATTTAGGCCCTAGAAGCCCAAGTCTTAGGTGCAGGGCTCTCTCATTCTTTTTTATTCTGTTTGCACCTAAGGAAAGAGGGAAGATAGAGAGGAAAACCAGATACCTAAAGAAGTAATGGGAATATGAATGAGAAGAAATCTCTCCCATTGGCTTCACAACAGGAAAGTCAACATAACAGAGATGTCAGTTCCAGCCTCCTTCCCTGGGTTCCTACAGAGAAACCCCTCCAGCCTAACTGGCGCACACAGGGCTCACCCTTCAAAAAGCCCACATTTTTGTACCAAGTGAGAGGAATTCATGACGGTCCCTGAAGCTTCCCCACTAGCACCCTTTTGGTGACTCCAAAACTGCCCTTTTGTTGTGGGGGGCAAGAGAACTAGGAAAGGCACAGAAACGTTCTTCCAGCGAGAAACTCTGGGCCAGGATAGGTTCAGTTCCTGGATGGGCCAGTGGATGGTCTAACACAGAAGCCTGTTTCCACAGCAATGCATCACCCTCACTTCAGGTCTGGAAGGGGACTTCAGGGCCACTTGTAAACCCACGGCTTAGAGGCGGCTCTGCGGTTGGAAGACACACTGGCTACACAGATATGCCAGCGACAACCACATCCAGGCCCATCGGAAGTTCTTACACCCAAGACTAATGTAGACAGTGAAAGAGTCTAGCACTCCCAGTAACTCTTCCAGAGGGTGTTTCTGTGCTGCCTAGCAGAGGTCTGCCCAGATCCACAGGGCTCCAGGGCTCCATCCCTTGCCCTTGCTCCAACATAACCCAAACTTGTAAAGCCTCTTCATTCCCCCTGCACCTCCCATTCATCCCTGTGCCCAGTCCCTTCCACCTACCCAAATGGACTGAGGTCCCAGTGACCTTTGTTCCCCCAGAGCAGAAAACGGTGCTAAGAATAGCACCAGTCATGGGAAGGAGAGCTCACATGTTCAATGTGACTCACAATGGTGTCCCTGTCTGGGATTCCCAAGGCAGTCAACAGCACCCTTCACGATGCTGCCCGGGAGTGTCACACATCAGGAATCCAGTGGCATCACTGGGAAAGTATGCTTCTCAAGTCGAAGCTCTGAGCCACAACAACAGAGGGGTCCCTGTTAGAAGGAGTTCTCTTTCCAGAACCATGCAGGCGGGAGGGCACCACACACACACTCCACACACCCATCTCCCGTGGCGAGGAGCCTCCACACCCCCTGCTGTCCACTCCCTCTCCACCCTCCCTCTCAGGCGGCTGTAGGGGAATTTCCTTCTACTGCTTTGTTCTTCTCAGCCTCTGAAGAAGAGGACAGTTCTTACTACACACTGACAGGCCAAATTTGAAGAATGTGGTACATGCTCAAAAGAAAAAAAAGCAGGTGGCAACTTGGAGGGCTCCCAGGCCCATGAAACAAATCACACTAACGATGTTCGCCTCCTACGGGGACCCTGAGGCTCCTCAAATCTAAGGTAACAATCTCACTTCTTTAAAAAAGGTAAAGCTTCAAGTAAATTCCTGCTCATTTGGGTCATATTTCAAGTATCTTTTCCTTGTCTGGGAGCTGCAAGGCCCATCATCTGTCTCAATGAAGAGCTGGTTATTAAAAATCCCCTGCTATTCTGGTCCCATACCCTGAGGCTGAGAACTCAGCAGCATAAATACATATATAGCAATGGGCTAGGACAATGCGTTAGTAACATGCTCTTAATAAAAATCTCTTCCATTTACCAATTTGTCAGTATTATTACTCTCATTTTCTAGGTCTGGGAGTTGCCTGCCTGTGACAAGGACATCCTCACAGCCTGAGGGTCACCCATATTGTTGGCCCTGTATTTCAGGGTCAGGTTGAACTTCACTTTTTCCTCCTACCCCTTCCTCATTTCCATTTCAACCACAAGTTCTCACTCTTGTCACCTGTGCTCTGCTGAGAGGCAAACACGGAAGAGTTGTCTTCCCAACAGATGGGAGGTCAATGCTGGGCGGGCACCTTCCCAGGCTATCTCCTCATATTTCCATTATACTTGGCTTACACCAAGACCAACCCCAATGGTTTGCTCTCTGTCCATTTCTCCATCACTAGAATATATACTCTAAGGACAAGGACTTTGTTTTTTCACTGCTTCAACCCAAAGCCTAGAACAGTGCCTCACCAACAAATATCAACAAACAAAAAATTATTTGCTGTTGAATGACTCCTGTGTCATCTGACATGTTCTCCCTGAGAACACAGATTGTATCTTATTGAGCCATATATCCTCAATGCCAGGTATGATAGCTTGTCTTCAGCAGATACTGAGTAAGTATTTTCTAAATTCTATTACTGCAACAAACCTCCTCTGAAGAAAGGCGTAAGGATTAGAAAGGCCACTCAAATGGCTTCTCTCTATTAAACTATATTTGGGGCCAAACAATATGAGTGCCCCTCAGGCTTCGTTTCATCAATGTACTCCCCAAAATGAAAATGACCATACCACCTGTCCTTTGGGAGTTAATCTGCTACTTTGAGAAGCTAATCCCTTTAGCTCTATTCTAAAAGTCAAATCAAATACCTCGGTGTGGGCAGGGTACCACATTTATTTTAACCTATGAAACTCTCATGGTTGGTCACCCTTGCAACAGGGCTGACTCTGCCCTGATAGCATACATCTGGCAGGTGGCCCTAAAACAGAGGAACAGGCCTGGCTGGCCCCTCCCTTCCAGCCAGGTGTCTCTACCCACAGCCAAACGATGATGGCAAAAACAGAACATTCGAATCCAGAAATGACCCATCTGTTCACAAGTGTATCAATCTGCCATTCATGCTACCACAGGAGGACGCACCTCTGAGGGTGGGGTGGGTGACTCCCCAGCCCAAGCATCACCCCTTTCTGGTCAACCCCCTTCTAAATCACCATTCACAAAGATCCCCAAATCTCTCCATTTCCATTAAGTCCCTATGAAATAAAGTTTCAAGACAAAACAGAAAACATACTGACCATTTCTTGCCCTCCGGACCAAGCTCAACCTAAAGCTGCACAAAGTCTTGTTGCCTGAGGATGAATAACTCAAGAAACTGTATTGCTGGACTGACTGGCAATCAAGGCACTGGGAAATTATTTTAAGAAGATTAAGGGCCAGGAGTGCTTGATATTTTGGCTGAGTTCTATGCCTCCCATTTCTTCTGAGTTGTATATTTTCTTTGGCCCCATCATGATCCAGTCTTATCTCTAACACACTCCATGTATAACACATTCTATAACTGGCTCATATAGGCTTGGTTTAGTGACTTACTATATGTCAATATATTCTATAAACATGTTCCTGTATCAATGGCTAATAACTCAAGGGCAGTGACTGGGAATATAAGTTCCAATAATTCAACTCAAACAACAAAGAACATTCTGACAGGTGTTTACAAAGCACACTTGCTGAACAGAATGATGAACAACAACTTTATAAACTTGCATGTAATTGTTGCTGAGATAGCCAGTATCTAACCATGAAAAAGAGTGAGAAAACAGCTCTCAAATCAACTAAAACCAGTCATTGACTGCCAAGTCCATGTCTCTCGCACATTAGATCAAAAACGAAAGAAGGCGGAGTGTCAGAAAAATTAAAAATAAAAGCCATTTTACATGTCAGGCAGTGGAGTACTGAGTGATGACAGCATCCTATAAAATTAAAATATATGATGCTGTGGGAAAACCCCAGGTAGGGAGTCAAGGGTACAAGGCTTTGATATCAGTTCCTCCCTGAATCACCATGCAATCTCACACAACTCATTTAACCTCTCTGGGCTTTATTTTTTCCATCCCTAAAATGGAAATAGTAATCTCTGCTTCTCTTTACTTTATGGAAATGTAAATTAAGTCCTTATTACAAAAGTCTACAAATATACATATATATACAGAGAGAGAGAGAAAGAGACTTAAAGAGGCCAACAATTTAGAAGCAATTGAAAATACAATAATAGAATTCAACAGAAGAATAAAACAACAGAAAATCCATTTTTAAAAACAATTTTCAAAAAACAAGAAAAAAGATACATTTAAGAAAATTGTAAAGGCACTAGAAAAAATTTAATCAGACTTCCAATGATTAAATTGGCCTTTTGTATGACAACTTTGAAAAAGCAGAAAGTTGGAGGTTAAGGGAAAAAAAGTTAAAGTATTCGAATGTAAAATTTTTTAATATTTTCAATGAGAATAACCATTTAAGATTCTTTTAAGTTAGGGAAGACTCTGAAATCCTTGTTCTAATTAAAAGTACATATGCACAAAAAGAGACAGCAGATGCAAACTGCTTTGCAAGTGAAAGTATCACAGGCATTTATGGTTTAGGGGAATCTTGGCCACAGATGGACTTAGATCCTCTTTTTCCCAATGCACCTCTTTCCTTCATCATTCATGTTCCTCACCAAGTGTCCTTCACCTAATTATTATATCCTTACCTAGAGCAAGTTCAGCACGGTTCCCCACAAATGTCAATAGTTTGGGCCCAAAGAGATGGGTCCCACCAGCATTTACCAGGGTTCAAGCAGAATGGATTGTCCAGCCATCAATGCCCAAGACAGGCTTGACAGTAAGACCAGGTGGCTGGCAACTGGCCAGTGGAGTCCTCCCACCTGGAACAGGCTTAAGCGAGGCTTATTTGGCCAGTCTGACTTGGGTCTGAGAACAAGACAGTTACGCATTTTTAGGGTATGAGGGAAAGACCTTTGTTTTTGCTCTGGCTCTGCACACCTGCAAGTGCTCAAGTACACATGTGTGGAGGTGGCAGCAGGAGAAAGGGGACTGTTCCTCTCTTAAAGGGGCAGTCTCTATTTAAATGCAACCACGTCTTTCTTCTAAACCCACCAGTAACTCTGTCTAACACATTCAAGCTAAAATTCAGACACAAACTTGGACAGTGAGCCAGTGAAGCTCAAGTCAGGAAGTGGGTTTCTTTACAGCTCTTTCCTCCTGATGTCTTCTAGGTAACCGGTTCTTTTAAGAAGTCACCAGAGATGGGTTGGATTTGCCGGAAGGGAATAAGAATTTTGTTATAAACCAAAGAAATGGTTTTTCCAGCCACTATAAATGTACAAAGAAACATCTCCCTAAATATGTAGGTAACAAGAAGAAAGATATGTTCACTGCTCAGGGTTAGAAAACACACTTTAGCAGTCTGAAGACTACAGTCTTTTCTCAGTAGGATTCTCAACTTGATCTCTGGAATTTATTTTATCCTACGGATTGTTTCTCCTGCATATCAAGAATGACAGAAATCACGAGTTAGGCATATTAGAATCCTTGGAAGGAAGATGAACTAGATCCTAAGTGATCATTTGCACACTGAATTTTGTAAGCATTTATCCAGCATATAATCTCTGAACACTCCTCAAATGTAGCCAGATTGTGTTGAATAGCAAAACAGAATATTAACAATGGCATGGAGTAGCAGAACAAGTACTTTTTGTTTCACCATAATGTGATGAGCTGAAATTGTCCTACCTACGCCTTTAAAGAAAAGAGGACAGAGAACCAGAACCTATCCTTGAGAGGCTGCCGTAAGAAACTCCACCGCCTCAGCTCTGAATGTCAAACACCTCCACAGACCTGTGCCCTGAGAGTATCTCCAACAAAGCAAGTCCCATCCTAGTTTCAGAGTTTAAACTTTCACATTCAATCACTCTAGGAGAACTTTCACTCTCATTATCTCTCAGGGAGAGGTGAGTCACACAAAAGACAATAAAGTTTGGGGAGTTACAGTCAACAACATGCATTGAACTCAGAAGTCCATCACTGGCCGCCGAGAACATCGGGACACAGGGTCTTGAGCCCTGCCACATGGAAAAGCTGTGCTGGTCTCAACAAGCCACATTTATAGGTCAGGTCTCTGTGGCTGTCACACTACCTGTGCTACTCAGGAAACATAATCGACTGGCTCTACCATGTCCACACCAACACCCTCCTTCCCGGGGTCTGCTTTAGTCAGGGACTGAGCATGGTGAGGGCATGCAGGCCCACTCCTGTGATATGCAGAGCTCTTCCAGCAGGCAACCTTGACCCAAGGATCCTCATGGGCCTGGCCAAAGCTTTCTTGGGACTAAGCGGCAGTGGAGGGCTCTTTCTACCTAAATCTCCTCCTTCAAGACCTACCTTCTCTTCGCTGCCTCCTCCCTTTTCTTCCTTCATGGTTGCTCCCCCTGTAAATATCTAGCACATCTAATCATGTCTCCTGCCACCTGCTTTCTGGCACACTCAAAACTAACACAGCATTTTGAATATTTTATGACCTTGTAAAAACCCTGAAAGTCATCTTATTTGTTGTTTGCTGTGTGACACTGAACTACACCTCCTCCTCTAAAAAGAAAAAAACAAGAACTTGATTTCCTCATTTATACAATGGGCATAATAGAAACTTCCTCATGTGATATTTGGTGAAGGATTTAAAAAGTCAGTGTATATGAAGGAGTCTAGCACACAGTAGGAACTTAATACATCTGGGATTGAGCTAAATAATTGAAAAGACCTCATCTATTATGAAATACCTGCTGTGCCTCATGACACTGCCAGCAATTACTGCAATTCTGTAAGTAAAATGCATTGCTCCCTGGCCTCAAGGAACTTACAATTATACCGGAAAAGTAAAAGGTTTGGAGAATACTACAGAATGGAAGTGACAGCTAGCACTTAGAGGACAGCTTCCTGTATACCCAGCACTGTTCCAGATGCTTTTCATAAACTAATTCATTAGTTCTCACAACAAGCCTATGGTATAGAAACTATTATTACTGCCATTTTGCAGATGAGAAAACAGATACAGAGATGTTAGCTTGCCAAAAGTTACATAGCTGCTCAGTGGCAGGGCCTGACTCTGTGCTCTGAATTCTACAGGGTGTAGTCCCTGAACATCACCCCTGGTGAAACCCCACGGAATGGTCTCCCTTTCTTGTGTTTAACCTGGACTTCTATCTGCAGGCATTCCCGAGTGACTGATGGGGTGCTGATGAGTGCTCCAACCTGCAGGCGTCACATGCAAGTCACTTTAGGGAGACAGGAGGGGCAGAGCTTCTCTTGAATGAGCCTCTACACAGAGCAGCCGCTGCTCACTCTGCAGCAGGGAAGGCCATCCAGGGAAAAGAAAGAAGTGCCAAGGGGGCAAAAGCAGGGTCACCTGGGACACCTGGCAGGGCCTTTCCCAACAGCAGTGCTGGGGAATTTCCGAGGCCCGTTGTTTAAAGGCAATAGGCACTGGCGTGGATGTCTCAGCAGCAGGCTGGCTGCATTCTGCTCAGTGGAAACATTTTGATTCCTTCAAAGGTGGAGCTTCAAACTGGAGACAGAGTGGAATTCCAGAATGGTCACCACCCAATTTCCATTATTTGTAGTGAGACTTTATTAAAGAAACAGTGACCTCAAAAATGTAAGACTCAGAGACTTCTCCTCTAAAACAGGCAGTGGGCTACAACCAGAACAGAGGGGTCAAGCTGTGAGTCTGCTGGTATCCAAAACACAGGCACCCTCTAGACCTCAGAGAGTTGTATACAGCACCAGGGTTTGAGATCTACTGTATAGTACAAATAGATCTCTTCTGTCCAAAGACTGCTTGCAAGATATTACCATAGCTGAATCAAGACACTAAGGTGGTTCAGCCAGTTGCGGCCTTCGAAAGCCACAACAAAAATAGGGAATCACTGCTTTTGACATTTTTAGAAAAACATTTAGGAAAAAAAGTTAACAGTGACGCCGAATCCTTTTACAATGTGATCTTTTTCGCCTGGTAGCAGATGATTAAGAAAAAGTCATACAAAACTAATTAGGAAGCAGAAACAGTGAAATTACTCACAGGCAATAGAAAGGAGCTTTGCCTCCCATCCAGTTCAAATCTTCCCAGGAATTCTCCTCAGTGCTCCAAAGTATTTTCCCATCAATCACATAACTGAGCAGCATGTGAGTCTATTATTCCACTGAGATCCCCAGGTCCACCCCCAGGTGCCCCTTTAGGATCCACTACTAAACCCAGCACAGGGAATGGAATCCCTGCCAGCGTCTTCAGCTGCTGGCTGGCACGAAGGCTCCGTTTGAGCTGAGGGGGCTGCCAGCTTTCTGCAACTGGTTAATCACAGCAGCCTCTGAGCAAGAAAGGGAAGACACTCTGTTTCTGCCCTTCTCATTCCCAAGCTCTTTTCCTCTTATCCAACCAGGTGTGCTGCCCAGGGATGCTCTACATTGAGACTGTGATGGCTTCAGCAAGCCTGGGAGGCAGCCCCAGATTCGCCTGGCCCACGGACCTCAGCGAAGTGCCCTAACTTCTCTGGGCCTGACTTCAGCCATTTCACACTGTCTTACACAACAGCATTTACAAGGAGAGACTTTAGATTCCAGAGCTTGGCTCCAGTAATCCCCCAAATTAAAAGGCTCTACCCTATTCCTAATAACGTGCACACAGCACAAATTCACACTGCACTAGTAACCTGCTTTTACTCTTTCCTTATCTCTAACTTAGGCTCGTACCAAAAGTTTCCACAGTTGTTTGTACGTGAATACATTGAGATTATTTTGCAATCGAGCTTTCCTTCGGAAAACTGTGATTTTAGCTAATGCTGCCAAATCTCAGGTTTCATTCTGAAATGAAGGGCTTTGAAGCACTTCCTTTTGCAGTAAAGTTGTTTAAAAACATGTTTTAGCAGTAGTTTGGGCTTACTGAACCCTAAAACTCAACTACAAGCCAGAACTCCAAGGTTCTGGACTTGGCCCTGGGACTTTCTTACTGTATGACTTTAGACTGGCTCTAGAGTCATCTATGAAATTACAAGAAGAAGATTTACTTCAGGGCAGAATCAGTTTGAGAGGACCTAGAGGAGAATGTACAGGGCTTCTTTTTCTGCAAGACTAGTACCTTTTTTTTCTGTGATGTCTCACACACACACACACACACAAAATTTGGAAGTTGACTTCCAGATAGTCCCAAATTTAGCCTTAAGGAAACAGAAAGACTGCCTATTTATAAATCTGCGTAACACCATAAAACATAATTTCATTACAGTTAATAAACAGCTTTGGATTTAGCCTTTTTTAGGCTCCTAGAAAACAAGAAAACCACTTCATTCATAATTGCATATCAAAGAGTGGGAACACACCTAGACATTGATAAGGGCATTAGTGCCAGACCGGCTCAGTAACAGCTGCAGAGGTGTTAGGACTCCTTATCTGTGGCTATGTCTGACAATCTGGAATGAAGTTCAATAAAGGTGATTTATAGGTCAATAACTCTGGACAGATGCCAAGTCCAGCTCTCCTCCCTCCCACAAACCCCTAACCCACATACATATATACATATAGGGTCCATTACTGACAAGAGGGAGACAAGGTCCTGATCACTCTAGGCGGAAAACTGCGATAACCAAGGAATGCTCTCATTCTGTAATACGAAGAAAAGATTTTGTACTCAGGTGAACACATTTGGGGCTTAAGATTCAATTCAGAAGCTACCTCTGTGCAGAATGCAATTATATATATGGCCCTGAATAAGTCATTTTTTGTGCCTCAGCTTCATCCTCTATGAAATGGAACTAGAGGGGATGAGAGGAAGGGAGAATGTGACAACCGGCTATGTCATTCTACACCTACTGAAATGGAAAAGCAAGAAGAAGCAGAGATGCCTATGTTTTTCAAGGACTTGGGAAGCATTTTGCTTAGTTCTATAAAATAGATATAGAAAACATTGGGCTACCTCTCTCGGACTGAGTTGTAATTAGAAGGGGTTCACAATGTATCTTCGAACAAAACAAAAGAAAATGGAGCTTTCTGATGGTATCATTTTGATAACCGTAAGCAGTTCACAGTAAGGTAAGGAGGTACATTTTGGCGGAAGCCAACATTGCATTTGATGTATTCTTAACTCAGCTAACAAGCAGGCTTTCAAGCCATGTTATCTGCCCCCACATCTTGACCTAATTTAACAAGTTGCTATGGGAGCCCAGTGAAGGTTGATGCAATTTTCTTATCTTTGGAGGAAGAATGTAACTGTGCAAGAGAATGTGAAAATTCAGTTTCTAACTGATTTCCACACTTACAGTGCCGTAAGAAAGACACCCTATCAAGAAGTAAAATGTATTCCTTTGGAGGTGATATGGACAAAGACCCAGACTCCTGGTGAAATGACAGGAAGACGGATTCTCTTCCCAGCTTGGAGAATCTAAGCATGCATCCTTTAGTTCGGGCCAAGTAATAGTGACATAGAGCTATGTGTACCCCTACTGTGTGGCCAGACATACTCTGGAACAATCAGATTCTAAAGGAACAGACAGAAAAGGGGAGCAGAACCTGAGAAAGTGTGACTTTCACAAGCAATAAAATGTATTGCCAACATTTGTATACAATGAGTTCCACTTTCCAAAGTGCAAATTTCAGCTCATCTTTACATGTCTGCATAAAGCTAGATATCCATTTATAGGCACTCTAGTGACTGCCTCAAGTGGTGGGCGAGGCTGAATGGGCACATTTCATCCCCTTCCCTGTGCCCTAGGATACATCTTAAATGAGGCTGGCAGGACACCATGAGGTGTGAGATCACCCTCATAGGATGAGTTTGCAGTACAGGCAGGAGGTGTTCACCAGGCATCAGTTACAGGAAGAAAAGTCACTAAAATATGGGCTGCTCCTCACACACCTTACAAATCCCAACTTTCATTCAGACCACAACAACAGGAGAATCCAGTTCAAGTCTAAGGATATTTAAAATATCTTGAATTCAAGGAGACAGTGAGCCCCCAAGGGCTACTCACTTTTCCACACTCAATATGTACTCAGACATTTGCTGAAATAATTGAATTGTTATAATTTAAGAGTTTTTTTCCTCTACATCTAGCACAATGTCTAGCATTAATTTATTTAATTAGTTGATTTAATTCAATTACATTTTCACAGATTTCCTGCCACCAAGATAAGGATGAACACTTCTACTTCACTAAAAGTAGAAAAGAGTACAAGGTAAATTTGCCTAAAACCACACAGTGTGTTAGAGTTGGGTGGAAACATAGAGGACTTCTGTTTTCTGGGCTATTATTCTCACCACCATATGAGATAGTATGAAAAGTATACTTGCAATTGTCAAGGAGAAATAATTGAATGGTAAGATACTTCAAAATGTTTTTTTCATTAAAATGACTACTTTAGTCTTTGAGACTTTATAATCACCATCCCTTCTCTTCTGCTCACTAAATGTTTTATTCCCTTATCCCATATCTGAAGAAAGAGAGACAGGGAGAGACAGAGAGAGAAAGGAGAGAGAGAGAGAAGGAAGGAAGGAAGGAAGGAAGGAAGGAAGGAAGGAAGGACGGAAGGAAGGAGGAAGAAAGGAGAAAGGAAAGGAGAGAAGGAGGGAGGGAGGGAGA
>CAUYLG010015224.1:0-35694 GCA_963573385.1 Cacajao melanocephalus
AAAAAAAAAAAAAAGATTTGTAGAGATGGAGTCTTGATATGTTGCCAAGGCCTGTCTTGAACTCCAGGACTCAAGTTATCCTCCTGCTTTGGCCTCCTAATGTGCTGCAATTACAGGCGTGAGCCACTGTGGCAGGGCTTAAGATGTTGTGTCTTTACCTTTATGCTACAAGTAAATGTGATTTACATACCACCATTATATTATTACAGTATTGCATATTTTGTTTAAATATTCATCTTTACCAGTGAGCTTTATATTTTCATATGCTTTAATGCTGCTGCCTAGTGTCCATTAATTTCAATTTGAAGGATTCTCTTCAGTATTTTTTGTAAGGCAGGTCTAGTAGTGATGAACTTCCTTAGCTTTTGCTTATCTGGGAAAGTCTTCTTTCTCCTTCATTTTGCTAGATATGTTTGGTGTGTAAAATCTTTCTGTTGTGAGCACTTTAAATATCTCATTTAACCCTTTCTATCCTGCTAGGTTTCTGATCAGAAATCCACTGATGGTTTTATGAGTGCTTCTTTATATATGACATGTTACTTTTCACTTGCTGCTTTTAAAATTCTCTTGTCTTTGATTTTTGACAATAGCAAACAATTATGTTTCTATGTGAATTTCTTTAGAATTGTCTTGTTTAAAGTCTGTTGAGTTTCCTGAATCTATTTCTTTCTTAGATTTGAAGTGTCCAGTTATATTTCTGCAAATAAGCTTTATGCCTCATTCTCTTTATCTCTCTTCTCTTCCTGAAAATTTTATAGTATATACAAATATATATATATATATTAGTCTGCTTGATAATGTCTCATAAATCATTTTGACATTCTTAACTCTTCTTCATTCTTTTTCCTCTTTTGAGCTGCATAATTCCCAATGACCAGTTTTTGAAATTCATTTATTGTTACTCTGCTTGTTCAAGTTTTCAGTTTAACACCTCTAGTAAGTTTTTCAATCCAGTTATATTTTTCAGCACCAAAATTTCTGTTTTTAAACATATTTTTTTCTACCTCTTTGTTGATATTCTAATTTTGTCCATGCATTTATTTTCATGAGGTCTTTGAGCATCTTGATGACAGCTATTTTGAGTATTTTTTTCAATTGATTTATATACACCTTTTCTTTAGGGTTGATTTCTGGAAATTTCTTTTAATAGGGCCATGTTTTCCTGTTTCTTCATATGACTTATGACTTTGTGTTGGAAGCTGTACCTTTGAAAACAAACAAACAAACAAACAAACAAATAAACCTCCCTTAACATTTATGAGCTGGCTTTATACAAGAAAAGATTTTCATTGGCTAGCACATCTAGAGATTCCAGATGCTTCTCAACCCTTTTCTGTGGATGCATCTTCTCTAGAAGTCTGCATGTACATATTCAATTAGAGGGATTTACTGGCTTATTTCTCCAGTAGTACTCTTTGGTGCTGTCTATAATGTTTCAGATTTTCTCAAGTTGCCACTATCTGCCTACATCTCTTTCATTCTCAGCAATCCCCAGGATTCTAGAGTATGCCTGAGATAAGTGCTCTGAGTTAGACAAGACAGAAACAAATACCCTGGGGAATTCCTTGAAAAGCTGGACTGCTGGAAGAATGCTCCACTCTTCTCTTTCTTCTAGAAAAGGGGAGTCCATCCAGCTGCACTGGCATCTATCTGCTGTATTGCAGATCCTCTTAAGCAACAGTAAGTCGATCAGCTGTCTTTTGTTCTCAGTGGTCTCCAGCCATCTAGAGTATGCCAGGTTCTGTTCTGTCAGCAATGAGAGGGACAACCAATCTCCTGGGCAGCCCACACAACAAGCTGAAACAGTGGACATATGCTTTAAGTCTGTGCCTCCTCACAAGTAAATTAACAGTTGGAAGTTTTCTACCACTTTTGTACTAAACTGGTGAATGGACTATAGTGAATGCATGCTAATAAAAATCATTGCTTTTACTTTTGTCATCCTCAACTCTGGTACTTTTTCTTATCAAGACTTAGATTCAGCCAAAAAATCAACAAGTCCCTTGAGTGAGCCCCTAAAATCTAAGTGTTAGCCATTATCTTTCAGTCTTTTCTTTCCTTTCCCCAAGGAGAAGCTGGAAACTGAAGTCTTCTCTAAATTGTGCTACTCTCAGCTAGGGGAAGGGACTATGGTGAATGATTACATGTTAGATCAGGTTGTCATCTTTGTTCTCAGTAGATTCCTACTTGGCACACTTTCCTTTCAGCACTTAGAATCGGGCAACATAGAAGTCAGCTCCTCAGCCAGCACCCAAATCAGACAAAAGTCAGAATGTTGAATGCATGGTCTAGTGTTCTCTATTCCTTTCCAGGGAAAAGATAAGAGCTCAGAGTTCTCTCTCAATCACATCATGTCATGCCTTGGGGAAGAATATGATTAGTGCCAGGAATTTTTCTAGCAACTTCAATGTGGCTGATTTAACCTTCATTTGGTGTGCACTCTCAACTGGCTTTGAAATTCTCACAGAAAGCATTGGTTCATGTGCTACTGTTGTGTTGGTGTTTTACTCTGGGAAAAGGAGGGTTTGTGTGTGTGGGTTTTTTAATTCTACCACCTTTCAGATTTATTTAAAGGGGCTACTTTTATCATTGATTTTTCAAACTAGCATTTAGAGAAGTATTCCACTCACTGTTTATTAAATCAAATTAGTAAAGTTTTTATAAATGAGTCATGACTGGAAATCATTGCATTCTGCCTTATAGTTAAGAGCATCCTCTAAAGTATATCAATACCTCAAATAATTGCATATGCACTGTAAAACACACTTCTATGTCATTCTCTTAAGGTTGAAAAATGCTAAAATGAGTAGTCTACCTAAAACATGCTCTTTATATTACATGATAATTTTTATGTAGGTCTTTATTCACCTGTTTATTGGTAATTCACATGAAAGAAAATTAAATTTAAGGGAAATGTTATTTTTTCTGCAAATAAATTCAGGGAAAGAAATAAGGCAATAAATTCTCTAATTGCTTTTGTAGCTAGAGTTCTAAATAATACAAAAACTGGAATAATGCAATTTTTAGTTCTGTGGAAATGTATAGTTTAACAAACAATTCTTCTATTAAAATTTTTCCAACAGCTTTTGAAATGTTTTAATTAAAAGCTAATATGGCTTTAGGCCAATCATAAAACAATTATGCCCTATATTTACAATCACATATAATATAAAATAGGAAGTAAAAGTTGATCATTTAGGAGATATAGCTTGTTCCTGGAATTTAAATCAGCCAAGTAAAGTCTTCTAAACATGTATATAAGTTGTAGAAAATGAGCATATAAAACTTACATGGCAAGATATTAGAAGGGTTAGAAGAAATTACAGCAATACTAAACAAATAATATTTTAGCCAAAATGAAGAAGCAAAGTGAAAAAGTGGCTTAAAAAGTATAAACTATTCATGATGTAGATGGAATATAAAAGATAAATGTATACAAATAAAGACAGGACACAAATAAAATAGTAATAATAACAATTAAAATTAAACAAAAGAATGTAATGTTGGCATTTTAACTATGTTAACCTAAGACTATTCACCAACCAGAAAATAAATTTCAGTGTTTTCTGATTTAATGATTCTGTATGTTTATGATTTCTTAGTGGTTTCTTTTTATATTCCCATCCAAGAGTCTGCCATTGAGCACCAAATTGTCCTGCTGACTATCAATTGACAAGACCCTTAGCCAATGAAACATTATTAGATTTAAGTGTTATATCTATGGAATAATGTTACTGATCCTTAGGGTACAACATTGTTTTTTGTAGCTTTCAAACACTGCTCTTTTTTTCCAAATGAAAGCTTTCAAGTGGTCATGTATATGAGAAAAAAAAAATTTATACATGTTCTTGTTTTCAACTCAAAAGGTTTGTTTCTTTTTTAAGAAGCTTTCAAAGGTTTTTACTCTTCTAGGGATATTCTCTTTCCTATTGCTGTATCAGTCTATTAGAGTTTTCAGGAATGGGCCAGAGAAAAGAGATAGAAGGAAGGAGAAAAGAAAAAAATATCCATTTATTTAAATACAATCTTTTGAAAATGTGATTCTAAACATTCAGTTCCCAATATATTCCACAAAGTCACCTTTTTTTTTTTTTTTCAGTTTTGTTAAGAAAATAAACTGACAAACCCAACTTCTTAACTGCTTCATGGTCTACTGAGGTTTGGATAAAACAGAGAGAGAATAAAACATGAAGAAGTAACAGCAAAATTCAAATATATTTGTTTTAGGGTAGTTATAAAATATATTTTAATGGAGCTTCTGAAATACATCCCTAGTATATAAGGGATATACTAATGCAAAATGTCAAATTTAAAATGACATTTGCAGATAATAATTAAAAAGAAAATTGGTGTGTATTTTTATTTTGTGTTTATTCAATTTTAATTAACTGAAATCAGAAGTAACCAGTAACATTAAAGGGTTTACATTTTTGTAATACTGGATTAACAGTTTAGAGCTCTGTAATACTGAGTGAACATGAACCACCCTGCACCCATTCACCAACTCAACCCTCAAAATAGAAGAAAATTTCAAACTAATGCACTGTGGCAGAGCATAGTATCTTATGAGAAAACAATATAAATTTAAAAAATATTTTTAAAAACTCTCATACCAAAACCAAATAAGAACAGAAAATAAAAAGAAATCTCATTTATAAACTTAATGTAAATACCATTCTAGATGAAGGAAGTATAAGTCAGCTGTATGTCAAAGAATAATGTGTGATATACAGATGTGGTGTCTTCCTATTCATTCCTAGTTCTACTGCACATTACTTTTTAGTGGCCAAAAGTAACAGAGAGAGTAGTTCAGTTGTAGTCCTTGCCTGTTGGAATCACAACATTCTCAATTCACATGACAAGCCATCCAGGGAATGAAATTCCCTATCTCCCAATATATGTGCTAGTCAAAGCAATAAAATACACAGGTAGAGTATAAAACAAATGGGAATCTAGTAAAAGTGTTGCGTCTATTATAAAGTTTCTTTACAAAGTCATGAAGAAAAACGGCAGGTGCTTTTCTGAATTGACAGTTATTCAAAACCACAATTTCCATATTCTTTTTTTCCTCTTTAAGTTTCAAATCAGTACCTGCTACAAGTAAACCAGTATAACATCCAGCATATTTCCCAGATGCTGTCCATCATCATGCCCATGTCATTACAATTCAGTCTCCTCTGGCATTTCAACTCAGGCTATTTACTACCAGCTTCTTTTCTTTTAATCTCTATTCATTAAGCACATCTTACTCTTGCTGAAACAGTAATTATTACCATTCACGTGAAAAACAAGACAATGCCATTAAAACTGGCATTACTATTTAGTTTGTACTTTCAGGAATAATCAATAGTGTAAGGAAAACATAATAAAATTTGGAAAAGAAGAGATAAACATTCATGGTAGAAACCTTGAAAAACAAAAGTGAAATTAACATGGGAAATAGAAATAATACAAGAGTTCATCAGGTTACCACGTACAAGATCAATAAACTAAACTTAGTTGATTTTTTATAGTGTTTGTTGGGAGTAGAGTTATGATAAAATGCAAGATGCTCAATTATATTTGAATTTAAGATAACCAATGAATAAATTTTTACTATAAATTTAACCCACATAGTGCATGTGGGTTATCCATTTATACAAAAAGTTATCCATTGTTGCTAAATATGACAATCTTAATTGTGAAAAATATACATACTTATGAATATATAAACATATCTTTAAATTTATGTTTGTATAAATATAAATACTTGTGTCCTGTGCCCCACATATAGCTAAAGAAATAGAACACTGACAAACATTTTAAATTTCATTCTTTGCTTTTTATGAATAGTATAACCTCATCTCTCCACCCCTAGAAGACCAATATACTGAAATTATTATTTTTATCCTTTCTAATATAAGCTTACCAGCCTCAAATGTGTATCTACCTAATGTATTATTCACTTTTACCTGTTTATAAAAATACTATAATAATGTTTTGTACTGCTTATGTAATTGATTAATTTTTGGTGAAAGCATTCATAAATACTGAAGCATCCTCCTGTATTTGATTATTACATGCAATCTGACATATAATTTGAAGGTATCAAAGTTATTAATGTACTGTGCTGCTTATAAGAATATGCAATTTATAATTTATTTGTAATATATTATTTTACTAAGTTTTACACAAGACTGTATATATTATATATTCAAAGTATATAATATATAAAATCCAAAGTGTGTATATATATAAATTTATATTCATATCTATAATTTTATATACAGTACCTTCCCCCCTTATCCATTGGGAATACATTCCAAGATGTCCAGTGGATGCCTGAACAGCAGATAATATCAAACCTTATATACACTGTTTTTCCTGTACATATGTATCTATGATAAAGTTTAATTTATAAATTAGGCACAATAAAAGGTTAACAATAAAAAAAGAATAATTACAATAATATATTGTAGTAAATGTTATGGGAACAGGACCTTTTTCTCTTTCTCAAGATATCTTATTGTACTGCACACTTTGATGTGTAGTATAATAAGATATTTCCACATTACACCTATGTAATGTGATGAAGTGATGTGAATGAAGTAGGCATTGTAGCATTATGCTACCAGTCACCTTCTTACAATAGTCACAAAAAGATCATCTGCTTTGAGTGATCCTGGATCATGGAACCGTGATGATGTTGTTGATGTTGATGACTAATAGGCAAGTAATGTAGGTAGGATGAATACAAATGAAAAGATGACTCATGTCTCAGGTGGGACAAAGCATCTATGACATGAATCATCACATAGTACAATATTTCTTTAGGGTTTTCAGAATGGCACGCAATTTGCAACTTATTAATTGTTTATTTCTTGAATTTTCTATTTAAAAATTTCAGACTGCAGTTGACTGTGGTAAACTTAAAGAAAGTGAAACTGGGTAAGGATACGTTTTGCATGTGTGTATACTGACAATTTCAAGGAACACACATTAAAATTAGCTCATTAAAATATGCACGTTTTTAACTTTATTTGATATTATCTTGGTATGTTCAGGCTGCTGTAAAAAGAAAAACAAAAGCTGGGTAGCTTAGAAATAACACATTTATTTCTTACAGTTCTGGATGTTGGGAAGCCTAATATCATGGAAAAGGTAAATTTAATATCTGGTAAGAGTCCACTTTCAGATTTATAGATGGTGGCTTCTAGCTGTGTCCTCACGTGACAAAAAAGGTAAACAGTCTCTTTGGGGCCTTTTCAAAAGGCACTATGGAACCACAAAAATCCTGGAATAGCCAAGGCACTTGTGAGAAAAAGAACAAATACAGAGATATTATGTTACTAGCTTTCAAACTATACTATAAGGCCATAATGATTAAAAAAAACAATATGGTATTGGAAAAACAATACATGCCAACCAATGGAACAGAATAAAGATCCCAGAAATGAACCTATCCATGTAGGATCAGCTGACTTTCAACAAAGATGCCAAGAATATGCAATTGAAAAAGGGCAGTATCTTTAATAAATTATCCTGAAAAAATACGATTTCCACATGCAGAAGAATGAAATTAGACCCTTACCTCACACTATATAAAAAAAATATCAACTCAAGATGAATTAAAGACTTAAACATTAAACCTCAAACTCTAAAAGTACTAGAAGAAAACATAGGGGAAAAACTACATGACATTGGTCTGGGCAGATATTTTGGATTTGACTCCAAATATGTAGGTAACAAAAGCAAAAATAGACAAATGGGATTATGTCAAACTAAATAGCTTCTGCACAGCAAAGGAAACAACTGTATAGAGGTAATTGTTAATCTAAACATTAGGGAAATGCAAATTAAAATTATAATGAGATATAATCATACATCTATCAGAATGGGTTTTATCATAATGACAAAAGATAAGAAGTGTTGGTGATATAGGGAAAAGGGAACTCTTCTACGTTGTTGGTGGGAAAATACATTAGTACAGCCATTATGGAAAGCACTATGGAGTTTTCTCAAAAAGCTAAAAATAGAATTACCATATCGTCTAGCAATCCCACTTCTGCTTTACCTAAAAAATTTGAAATAGATTTGTCTAAGAGATGCCTGCACTTCCATGTTTACTGCAGCACTGCTTGCAATAGCCAAGGAAAATAATCAACCTAAGTGTCCATTAATACATACATAGATACAGAACATTTGGTATACATAGAATTCTAGTGCACAGCACAGTAGACATAGTCAATAACATTGCACATTTCAAAATTGTTAAGAGAGTAAATTTTAAATGTTATAATCACAAAAAAAACTTAAGTGTTTGAGGTGATAGATATGTTAACTAGCTTGATTTAATTATCCCACATTGTATTCATGAATTACAACATTGTATTGTACCCCATAAATTTATACAATTGTAGGTTGTCAATTTACAATAATAAAAATAAGTATAAGACATAAAAATTGAGCCTGTAGTCCAAGAGTAAACGCTCACTCCTTCCACACAGGAGGACACAGACATATCTAGAAGGTGAAATTATAAGGGCACTAATGTCATTCAAGAATGTTCTATACTCATGGCCTAATCATTTCCCAAAGTTACCCCCGTTTCCAAATATCATCACCCTCAGGGGTAGAATTTAAATATATAAATATTTGAGCATTGCAAATAATTAATTTTATTTTTCAAAGCTTTTTGCATCAGTTTGCACTACTAATACATTTATGTTAGTGAATGTTTTGCCACATACTCAATATCACATTTCTTCACGCAACAATATTTATTGAATACATTCTATATGCCAGACATTGTTTTAGGTACTACTTCTCTTTAAGCTTTTTATTTTAGAATAATCTTAAATTTACAGAAAAGTAAAATAATCTTAAATTTACAGAAAAGACAAAAATAATACAGAGAATTCCAGTTTTATCCTCTCCTTTGTTCTCCTCAGGGACATGTATTTTAAGATTTGCCAATTTGGTAAACATTAAATGGTATTTTATTTTATTTTGATTTTCCCTAAATACTACTATACTATCTTTTGTGAGATATCCTAGCATAGTAGGATTTCTTTTCATATATACACAGAAGATGTCTTAGTATAGTAATATTTAGTATTCAGTTATATATATATATATATATATATGTAAAATATACATAAGATATCTTAGTATAGTAGTATTTAGTATTTAGTAGTATTTAATATTTATATATTTTATGACTTGAGACTTAGTTCTATTGGTTTGACTTTTTATTCTTTTATGGAATTATATAAAGAATATAAATCTTTTTCAGTTAACTGTTTGCAATACCTTTTCCTGGTTTATCATCTGTTCTTTTAATTCTATGTTTAAAAAGCTTTAAATATTTGTGTCTTAATATTATTATCATGAACAAATTTTCTAATGCTGAAGAAACCTTGCTTATCTGAAATAAACTAACTGATCATGATGTACCATGTTGTATATGCATGGAGATACTCAGTTTGTTAATATTTGTTAAGTATTTTCATCTATATTTATGAGTGTCCTTGTCTGATGTAGGTGCCAAGGATGTTAACAACATAATGTGAGTTGGAGAGTGTTTACTTTGCTTTATGTAAGATTAAAATACTTGCTTCTTGAAAATTTAATAGAATTTGAATTTAAAATGATCTGGGCTTTGCTTTTTTTGCTTTTTGTTTTTTTGTGGGGACATTTTAGACCAGATACCACAATTTTGATATTCTACCATTTTTTCATGAGCATATTTTGCTTATTTACACTTTCTCAAATCTTTTACATTTCACTCATTTTATAATATATTGATATGTAGTTATTTATAATAGTATATTTCTATTATTTTTATGATACTAAACTTTAAACTTTAAAAAGTGTTTCCAAGGGAACTCTGCCAATAGTATATGTCTATTATTTTTATGATATTATACTTTAAACATTAAAAACTATTTCCAGGGGACCTTCTTATTCCAAGGCCAAATAGGAACAGCTCTGGAGCACAGTTCACAGCAAGAGCAATGCAGAAGGAGAGTGATCTCTGCATTTTCAACCAAGGTACCAGATTCACCTCAATAGGACTGGTTAGAAAGTGGGTGTAGCCCAAGAAGGGCAAATCAAAGCAGGGTGGGGCATTGCCAGGAAAGCAGGGTCTGGAGTGGACCTCCAGCAAACCTGTAGCAGAGAGGCCTGACTTTTAGAAGGAAAACTATAAAACAGAAAGAAATAGCTTCAACATCAATAGAAAGATGTCCACTCAGAGACCCCACCCGAAAGTCACCAATTTCAAAGACAAAAGGTAGATTAATCCACAAAGATGGGAAGGAACCAGAGCAAAAAGGCTGAAATCATCAAAAATCAGAAAGCCTCTTCTCCTCCAAGGGATCACAGTTCCTCAAAAGCAAGAGAACAAAACTAGATGGAGAATGAGTTTGACAAATTGACAGAAGCGGGCTTCAGAAGGTGGGTAATAACAAAATTCTTTAAGCAAAAGGAGCATGTTCTAACCCAATGCAAGGAAACTAAGAACCTTGGAAAAAGGTTATACAAAATGCTAAGTAGAATAACCAGCTCAGAGAAGAACATAAACGACTAGATAGAGCTGAAAAACACAGCACGAGAACTTTGCGAAGCATACACAAGTTTCAGTAGCTGAATCGATCAAGCAGAAGAAAGATATCAGAGACTGAAGATCAACTCAATGAAATAAAGCAAGAAGGCAAGATTAGAGAAAAAAGAGTGAAAAGAAATGAACGAACCTCCAAGAAATATTCAATTATGTGAAAAGACCAAATCTGTTTGATTGGTGTACCTGAATATGATGGGGAGAATGAAACAAAGTTGGAAAACACTCTTCAGGATATTATCCAGGAGAACTTTCCCAACTTAGCAAGGCAGGCCAACAATCAAATTCAGGAAATACAGAGAATGCCACAAATGCATTCCTCAAGAAGAGCAACCCCAAGGCAGATAGTCATTAGATTCACCAGGGATGAAATGAAGAAAAAAATGCTAAGGGCAGCCAGAGAGAAAGGTCAGGTTACCCACAAAGAGAAACCCATCAGACTTACAGTCGATCTCTTGGCAGAAACCCTACAAGCCAGAAGAGAATGGGGGTCAATATTCAATATCCATAAAGAAAAGAATTTTCAAACCAGAATTTCATAGCCAGCCAAGCTAATCTTCATAAGCAAAGGAGAAATAAAATCCTTTAAGGATGAGCAATTGCTGGGAGATTTTGTCACTACCAGGCTGGCTTTACAAGAGCTCCTGAAGGAAGCACTAGACATTGAAAGGAAAAACCATTACCAGCCACTGAAAAAACATACCACATTGTATAAGCCATCGACACAATGAAGAAACTGCATCAACTAATGGGTAAAACAACCAGCTAGTATAAAAATGGCAAAATCAAATTCACACATAATGATATTAACCTTAAATGTAAATGGGCTAAATGCCCCAATCAAAAGACACAGACTGGCAAATTGGATAAAAAGTCAAGACCTATTGGTGTGGTGTATCCAGGAGACCCATCTCATGTGCAAAGACACACATAGGCTCAAAATAAAGCAATGGAGGAAGATTTACCAAGCAAATGGAGAGCAAAAAAAAGCAGGGGTTGCAATACTAGTCTCTATTAAAACAAACTTTCAACCAGCAAATATCAAAAGAGACAAAGAAGGGCATTACATAATGGTAAAGGGATCAATGCAACAAGAAAAGCTAACTATCCTAAATATGTATGCACCCAATACAGGAGCACCCAGACACATAAAACAACCTACAAAGAGACTTAGATTCCCACACAATAATAGTGGGTGACTTAAACACTCCACTGTCAATACTAGACAGATCAACAGGACAGAAAATTAACAAAGATATCCAGGACTTGAACTCAGATCTGGACCAAGTGGACCTAATAGACATCTACAGAACTCTCCACCTCAAATCCACAAAATATACATACTTCTCAGCATCACATTGCACTTACCGTAAAATTGACCACATTATTGGAAGTAAATCACTCTTCAGCAAACCAAAAGAATGGAATCATAACAACAGTCTCTCAGACCACAGTGCAATCAAATTAGAACTCAGGATTAAGAAACTCACTAAAGTTTACAGCCATATCACCCTGAACATGCCCCATCTCGTCTGATCTTGGAAGCTAAGCAGGGCTGGGCCTGGTTAGTACTTGGATGGGAGACCACCTGGGAATACTAGGTGCTGTAGGCTTTTTTTTTTTAATTTTAAAAATTAAAAAAAAAAAAACTCACTAAAAACTGTGCAACTACATGGAAACTGAACAACCTGCTCCTGAACGACTACTGGATAAATAATGAAATGAAGGGAGAAATAAAGATGTTGTTTGAAACCCATGAGAATGGAGACACAACTTACCAGAATCTCTGGGACACATTTAAAGCAGTGTCTGGTGATATTGGATTTGAGTTTGTCGTAAATAGCTTTTATTATTTTGAGATACGTTCCATCAATACCTAGTTTATTGAGGGTTTTTAACATAAAGGGCTATTGAATTTTGTCAAATGCCTTCTCTGCATCTATTGAGATAATCATGTAGTTTTTGTCTTTTGTTCCGTTTATGTGGTGAATTATGTTTATAGACTTGTGTATGTTGAACCTGCCTTGCATCCCTGGGATGAAGCCTACTTGATCATAGAGGATAAGCTTTTTGACATGCTATTGCAATCGGTTTGACAGTATTTTATTGAATATTTTTGCATCTATGTTCATTGTAGATATTGGCCTGAAGTTTTCTTTTCTTGTTGAGTCTCTGCCAGGTTTTGGTATCAGGATGATGTTGGTCTCATGAAATAATTTGGGAAGGAGTCCCTCTTTTTGGATTGTTTGGAATAGTATCAGAAGGAATGGTACCAGCTCCTCTTTGTATGTCTGGTAGAATTCGGCTGTGAACCCATCTGGACCTGGGCTTTTTTTTGTTGTTAGGCTATTAATTGCTGCCTCAACTTCAGCCCTTGTTATTGGTCTATTAAGGGTTTCGACTTCTTCCTGGTTTAGGCTTGGGAGGATGCAATTGTCCAGGAATTTATTTCTTCCAGGTTTACTAGTTTATGTGCATAGAGTTCTTTGAAATAATCTCTGATGATGGTTTGTATTTCTGTGGAATCTGTGGTGATATCCTCTTTATTGTCTTTTATTGCATCTATTTGATTCTTCTCTCTTTTCTTTTTTATTAATCTGGCTAGCGGTCTGACTTTTTTGTTGATCTTTTCGAAAAAACAGCTCCTGGATTTATTGATTTTTTAAAGATTTTTTTTGTGTCTCTATCTCCTTCAGTTCTGCTCTAATCTTAAACAAGGTTGCCCTCTCTCACCACTCCTATTCAATATAGTATTGTAAGTTCTAGCCAGACAAATCAGGCAAGAAAAAGAAATAAAGGGTATTCAATTAGGAAAGGAGGAAGTCAAATTGTCTCTATTTGCAGATGACAAGATTGTATATTTAGAAGACCCCATTGTCTCGGCCCAGAATCTCCTGAAACTGATAAGCAACTTTAGCAAAATCTCAGGATACAAAATCAATGTGCAAAAACCACAAGCATTCCTATATACCAATAACAGACTAAAAGAGAGCCAAATCAAGAATGAACTGCCATTCCCAATTGCTACAAAGAGAATAAAATACCTAGGAATACAACTAACAAAAAATGTAAGCGACCTTTTCAAGGAGAGCTACAAAGCACTGCTCAATGAAACATGAGAGAACACAAACAGATGGAGAAACATTCCATGCTCATGGTTAGGAAGAATCAATATGGTGAAAATGGCCATACTGCCCAAAGTAATTTACAGATTCAATGCTATCTGCATCAAACTACCAATGACCTTCTTCACAGAACTGGAAAAAACCATGTTAAACTTTATATGAAACCAAAAGATAGCCCACATAGCAAAATAAATTCTAAGCAAAAAGAACAAAGCTGGAGGCATCACTCTACCTGACTTCAAACTATACTACAAGGCTACAGTAATCAAAACAGCATGGTACTGGTACCAAAACAGAGATATAGACCAATGGAACAGAACAGAGGCCTCCGAGGCAATGCCACATATCTACAACCATCTGATCTTTGACAAAAACAGCAAAGAGGAAAGGATTCCCTGTTTAATAAGTGGTGTTGGGAAAACTGGCTAGCCATGTGCAGAAAGCAGAAACTGAACCCCTTCCTGACCCCTTAACACTAAAATTAACTCCAGATGGATTAAAGACTTAAACATAAGACCTAACACCATAAAAACCCTAGAAGAAAACATAGGCAAAACCATCCAGGACATAGGCATAGGCAAGGACTTCATGACTAAAACACCAAAAGCATTGGCAACAAAAGCCAAAATAGACAAATGGCACCTAATTAAACTCCACAGCTTCTGCACGGCAAAAGAAACCATCATTAGAGTGAATCAGCAGCCAACAGAATGGGAAAAAATTTTTGCAATCTACCCATCTGACAAAGGGCTAATATCTGGAATCTACAAAGAACTAAAACAGATTTACAAGAAAAAACAAACAAGCCCATTCAAAAGTGGGCGAACGATATGAACAGACACTTTACAAAAGAAGACATATATGAGGCCAACAAACATATGAAAAGATGCTCATTATCACTGATCATTAGGGAAATGCAAACGAAAACTACATTGAGATACCATCTCACACCAGTTAGAATGGTGATCGTTAAAAAATCTGGAGAAAACAGATGCTGGAGAGGATGTGGAGAAATAGAACACTTTTACACTGTTGGTGGGAGTGTAAATTAGTTCAACCATTGTGGAAGACAGTGTGGTGATTCCTCAAGGACCTAGAAATAGAAATTCCATTTGACCCAGCAATCCCATTACTCGCTATATATCCTAAGGATTATAAATCGTTCTATTATAAGGACACATGTACACGAATGTTCATTGCAGCACTGTTTACAATAACAAAGACTTGGACCCAACCCAAATGCCCATCGATGATAGACTGGACAGGGAATATGTGGCACATATACACCATGGAATACTATGTAGCCATAAAAAAGGATGAGTTCATATCCTTTGTAGGGATGTGGATGAACCTGGAAACCATCATTCTCAGCAAACTGACACAAGAACAGAAAATCAAACACCGTATGTTCTCACTCATACGCGGATGTTGAACAATGAGAACACATGGACACAGGGAGGGGAGCATCACACACTGGGGTGTGTATGGGGGGAACTAGGGGAGGGACAGCAGGGTGTGGGGAGTTGGGGAGAGACAACATGGGAAGAAATGCCAGATATAGGTGATGGGCATTAAGGCAGCAAACTACACCTCCATGTGTGTACCTATGCAACAATCTTACATGTTCTTCACATTTACCCCAAAACCTAAAATGCAATAATATAATATATATTATATATAAATGCAATAATATAATATATAAATATATATATGTATTAATATATATAAATATATATATTTATAAATATATATATAAAATAAAAATTTAAAAAAAGAACCTTCTTCAGGTTTACATAAAAATAAAAAAGAAGCAGTGTCAAGAGGCAAATTTATAGCACTAAATGGCCACATGAAAAGAGAGGAAAGATCTAAAATTGACACCCTAATGTTAAAAGAACTAGAGGAGCAAGATCAAACAAATTCAAAAGCTAGCAGATGACAAGAAATAACTAAGAGCAGAGCAGAACTGAAGGAGATGGAGACACAAAAAACTTTCAAAATATCAATAAATCCAGGAGCTGGGTTGGTGAATATATGTGGATTACTTTTATTCTGTTTTCACATTTTATTTCTCCGACATTGCTCTCACTTGCCCTCTTCATGCTTCATGTTTCTTTCTTTCTGTTGTATTAATTCAGATTTTTTTAATGGTTTCCTCTGTTATCTTTCTCCTAGTTATGAGATCGATTTCTATAACTCTGTGATTACATTTAAAACTACCTTATTTCTTTTTCTTTTTTTTGTGAGTTGTCTATTTTTTTTTTAATTTATTTATTTTACTTTAGGTGCATACTATATCTGGCATTTCTCCCCATGTTTTCCCTCCCCACTCTCCCCTACCTCACCAACCCCCACTGTCTCTCCCCTACACCCACAACTGCCCCCAGTGTGTGATGCTCCTCTCCCTGAGTCCACCTGTTCTCGTTATTCAATACCTACCTATGAGTGAGAACATATGGTGTTTGGCTTTCTGTTCTTGTGTCAGTTTGCTGAGAATGATGGTTTCCAGATTCATCCAAGTCACTACAAAGGACACGAACTCATTGTTTTTTATGGCTGTGTAGTATTCCATGGTGTATATGTACCATTTACTGTAGATCTATCTGACATTTATTAGAAGTATATTCTACATAATTTCATAAATATTTATCCTTAAATACTGAGCTCTATGTTTGATGGTTGGAGAATGCATTTTATGATGCTAAAATGAAAATTATTAAAATACATTTTAACAGTCTCTGACATTCAGGTCATCTTATAATAAAATAATTTCCATTTCAGCTGTAATTTTTCCTTAATGGTATACATGAAATATGGTTATTCTGAAAATCTGTCATGTCTTAGATGAGATTAAATAAGCTGTCACATTGTTAACAAGAAAAATTGTTACCTGTTTCCTTGTCAATTCCTCCTTTATAAAACTCAGAGCCAGTGCAGGGGGCCTGCAGGGGGTGGAGGGTGCCAAGATGGCCAGAAGAAGCCAGCACCGGAATGTAGCTCCAAGCAAATGAGACGCAGAGGGCTAGAGGACTTCATGATTTCAAATGAGGTGCTGGGTTTGTTACTGAGGGACTGATAGGGCACTGAAAATAGGCCCCGAGAAGGAGCTGCAGGGTGAGAGCCGCCCAGGGGGCAAATCAAGACGAGGGGCGCGTCCCCACCTGAAACGTGCAGCTGGCTCAGAGCGTTGGGGGACTTAACCCCCTTGGTGCTCTGATTTGGATCCTGTGCTTACCTCATCTCTCTTGCAATCCATGGTCCATGAGAGCCCTGCCAGACTTGGGGCACCTTGGGTAGTTGATGCAAATCTGAGCAGCAGCTACCGCCAGGCACGGCAAGTCATCGCAGGGACCTGGGCAGGAGTTTGGACTAATGTCAGCAGGATGGACCATCCCACAGAGGGAGACAGAGTTGAAAGCATGGAAACACACCATAAGGCCTGGCAGGCCCCACCTCTGCAGAACTGAAACTGAAAGCCTCGCTAGAGAGCTTGGCAGTAAATACACCAGCTTGATTCCAACAAGGAAGATCCAGCTGGGGAAGGAGAGATGTCATTGGGAAGATGGGGCCAATCTCACCTGCAAACAAACTCCAGGGAAGGACCACCCATGCAACAAACTGACTAAACCCGAGAGAGCCCAGCAACCCCCTCTATAGGCCAAAATAGATACAGCTCCAACCTCAACAGAAAAAAATGTCCACTCAGAGACTCCTCCTGAAATCACCAACTTCAAAGATTAAAGGGAGATAAATCCACGAAGTTGGGGAAAAAACCAGCGCAAAAAGGATGAAACCGTGAAAGAACAGAACATTTCTTCTCCTGGGGATCACAACTCCTCACCATCAAGGGAATAAAAAAGACAGAGAATGAATCTGAGGAACTGACAGAGCAGGCTTCAGAAGGTGGGTAATAACAGACTTCTCTGAGTTAAAAGACTATGTTCTAATCAAATGTAAAGAAACTAAGAACCTTGAAAAAAGGCTAGACAAAATGCTAACTAGAATAACCAGCTTAGAGAAGAACACAAACAACTTGATGGAGCTGAAAAACACAGCACAAGAACTTTGCGAGACATACACAAGTTTCAACAGCTGAATCGATCAAGCAGAAGAAAGAATATCAGAGATAGAAGAGCAAATAAATGAAATAAAATGAGAAGGCAAGGTTAGAGAAAAAAGAGTGAAAAAACATGAACAAAGCCTCCAAGAACTATGGGATTACGCTTGATCGGTGTACCTGAATATGACAGAGAGAATGATTCCAAGTTTGAAAACATTTCTTCAGGATATTATCCAAGGGAACTTTCCCTACCTAACAAGGCAGGCCAACATTCAAATTCAAGAAATACAGAGAACACCACAAAGATACTCCTCAAGAGGAGCAACCCCAAGGCACATAGTTGTCAGGATTCACCAGGGTTGAAATGAAGGAAAAAAATCCTAAGGGCAGCCAGAGAGGAAGGTCAAGTCACCCACAAAGGAAAGACCATCAGACTCACAGTGGATCTCTCAGCAGAAACCCTGCAAGCTAGAATGGAGTAGGGGCCAGTATTCAACATCCTTAAAGAAAAGAACTTTTAACACAGAATTTCATATCTGGCCAAACTAAGCTTCATAAGTGAAGGATAAATAAAATCCTTTATGGACAAGCAATTGCTGAGAGATTTTGTCGCTATAAGACCTGCCTTACAGGAGCTACTGAAGGAAGTGCTAAACAGGGAACAGAACAACCAGTACCATCCACTGCAAAAACATACCAAATGGTAAAGAACAACGGCACAATGAAGAAGCCACATCAACTAAGGGGTGAAACAACCAGCCAGTAACAAAATGGCAGGATCAAATTCAAACATAACAATATTAACATGGAATGTAAATGGCCTAAATGCCCCAATCAAAAGACACAGACTGGCAAACTGGATAAAAAGTCAAGGCCCATCAGTGTGCTGTATTCAGGAGACCCATCTCACATGCAAAGACTCACATAGACTCAAAGGGATGGAGGAAGATTTACCAAGCAAATGTAGAGCAAAAAAAAGCAGGGGTAGCAATCCTGGTCTCTGATAAAATGAACTTTAAACCAACAAAGATCAAGAGAGACAAAGAAGGGCATTACATAATGGTAAAAGGATCAATGCAGCAAGAAGAGCTAACTATCCTAAATATATATGCACCCAATGCAGGAGCACCCAGATACATAAAGCAAGTTCTTAAAGACCTACAAAGAGACTTACACTACTGCACGATAATAGTAGGAGACTTTAACACTCCACTGACAATATGGACAGATCAACAAGACAAAAAGTCAACAAGGATATCCAGGACTTGAACACAGATTTAGAACAAGTGGACCTAACAGACATTTACAGGACACTCCATCCCAAATCCACAGAATACACGTTCTTCCCAGCACCACATTGCACTTACTCCAAAATTGACCACATAATTGGAAGTAAATCACTCCTCAGCAAATGCAAAAGAGTAGAAATCATAACAAACAGTCTCTCAGATCACAGCACAATCAAATTAGACTCAGGATTAAGAAAAGCACTCAAAACTGCACAATCACATGGAAACTGAACAACTTCCTCCTGAATGACGAATGGATAAACAATGAAATGAAGGCAGAAATAAAAATGTTCTTTGAAACCAACAAGAATGAAGACACAATGTACCAGATCCTATGGGACATATTTAAAGCAGTGTCTAGAGGGAAATTTATAGCAATAAATGCCCACATGAGAAACAAAGATTTAAAGTCGACACCCTATTGTCAAAATTGAAAGAGCTAGAGGAGCAAGAAAAGAAAAACTCAAAAGCAAGCAGAAGATAAGAAATAACTAAGATCAGAGCAGAACGGAAGGAGATAGAGACACAAAAAACACTTCAAAAAATCGATAAATCCAGGAGCTGGTTTTTTGAAAATATGAAAAAAAAATAGACTGCTAGCTAGACTAATAAAAAAAAAAAAAGAGAGATGAATCCAATAGATGCAATAAAATACAATAAAGGGGAGATCACCGCCGATTCCTCAGAAATACAAACTACCATCAGAGATTACTACAAACAACTCTATGCACGTAAACCAGTAAATCTGGAAGAAATGGATAAACTCCTGGACACTTGCACACTCCCAAGACTAAGCAAAGAAGGAGTTGAAACCCTGAATAGACTAATAACAAAGTCTGAAGTCAAGGCAGCAATTAATAGCCTACAGACCAAAAAAAGTCCAGGTCCAGATGGGTTCACAGCTGAATTCTACCAGACATACAAAGAGGAGTTGGTACCATTCCTGTTGAAACTATTGCAAACAATACAAAAAGAGGGAATCCTCCCTAACTCTTTCTATGAGACCAACATCATCCTGATAAAATCTGGCAGAGACACACCTAAAAAGGAAAAATACAGGCCAATATCCATGATGAAGATTGATGCAAAAATCTTCAATAAAATACTGGCAAACCAAATCCAACAGCACATCAAAAAGATAATCCACCACGATCAGGTAGGCTTCATCCCAGGGAGGCACGGCTGGTTCAAAATATGCAAATCTATAAACATAATACACCACATAAACAGAACCAAAGACAAAAACCACATGATTATCTCTGTAGATGCAGAGAAGGCCTTCAACAAAATTCAACAGCCCTTTGTGCTAAAAACTCTCAATAAACTAGGTGTTGATGAAACATATCTAAAAACAATGAAAGCTATTTACAACAAACCCACAGCTAATATCATACTGCATAGGCAAAAATTAGAAGCATTCCCTTCAAAAACTGGCACTAGGCAAGGATGCCCTCTCTCAGCACTCCTATTCAATATAGTATTGGAAGTTCTAGCCAGAGTAATTAGGCAAGAAAAAGAAATAAAGGGCATTCATTAGGAAAAGAAGAAGTCAAATTGTCCCTATTTGCAGATGACATGATCGTATATTTAGAAGACCCCATCATCTCAGCCCAAAACCTCCTTAAACTGATAAGCAACTTCAGCAAAGTATCAGGATACAAAATCAGTGTGCAGAAATCACAAGCATTCCTATACACCAATAACAGATAGACAGAGAGCCAAATCATGAGTGAACTTCCATTCACAATTGCTACAAAGAGAATAAAATACCTAGGAATACAACTAACAAAGGAGGTAAAAGATCTCTTCAAGGAGAACTACAAACCACTGATTAAGGACATAAGGGAGGACACAAACAGATGGAAAAACATTCCATGCTCATGGTTAGAAAGAATCAATATTGTGAAAATGGCCATACTGCGCAAAGTAATTTATAGATTCAATGCTATCCCCATCAAGCTACCATTGACCTTCTTCACAGAACTGGAAGAGACCACCTTAAACTTCAAATGGAACCAAAAGAGAGCCTGCATAGCCAAGACAATTCTAAGCAAAAAGAACAGAGCTGGAGGCGTCGCACTACCTGACTTCAAACTATACTACAAGGCTACAGTCATCAAAACTGCATGGTACTGGTGCCAAAACAGAGACATAGACCAATGGAACAGAATAGAGGCCTTGGAAGCAATGCTACACAACTAGAATCATCTGATCTTGAACAAACCTGACAAAAACAAGCAATGGAGAAAGGATTCCTTGTTTAATAAACGGGGTTGAGAAAACTGGCTAGCCATATGCAGGAAGCTGAAACTGGACCCCTTCCTTACACCTTATACAAAAATTAACTCCAGATGGATTAAAGATTTAAACATAAGACATAACACCACAAAAACCCTAGAAGAAAACCTAGGCAACACCATTCAGGACATAAGCATAGGCAAGGACTTCATGACTAAAACACCAAAAGAAATGGCAACAAAAGCCAAAATAGACAAATGGGATCTAATTAAACTTAAGAGCTTCTGCACAGCAAAAGAAACAATCATGGGAATAAATTTTTACAATCTACCCATCTGACAAAGGCCTAATAAACAGAATCTACAAAGAACTTAAACAGATTTACAAGATAAAAAAAAAAATCAAAAAGTGGGGTAAAGGATATGAACAGACACTTCTCAAAAGAAGACATTTATGCAACTAACAAACATGAAAAAAGCTCATCATCACTGGTCATTAGAGAAATGCAAATCAAATCCACATTGAGATACCATCTCACACCAATTAGAATGGCAATCATTAAAAAATCAGGAGACGACAGATACTGGAGAGGATGTGGAGAAATAGGAACACTGTACACAGTTGGTGGGAATGTACATTAGTTCAACCATTGTGGAAGACAGTGTGGAGATTCCTCAAGGATTTAGAACTAGAAATACCCTTTGACCCAGCAATCCCATTACTGGATATATACCCAAAGCATTATAAAACATTCAATTATAAAGACACATGCACATGTATGTTTACTGTGGCATTGTTGACAATAGCAAAGACTTTGAACCAACCCAAATGCCCATCAATGATAGACTGGTTAAAGAAAACGTGGCACATATACACTATGGAATACTATGCCGCCATAAAAAAGGATGAGTTCATGTCCTTTTCAGGGACATGATGAATCTGGAAACCATCATTCTCAACAAACTGACACAAGAACAGAAAACCAAACACTGCATGTTCTCACTCATATGTGGGTGTTGAACAATGAGAGCACATGGACACAGGGAGGGCAACATCACACACTGGGGCCTGTTGGCTGAGTGAGGGAGCTAGGGGAGGGAGAGCAGGTGGTGGGGAGATCAGGAGGGCTAACATTAGGAGAAATACCTAATGTAGATGATGGGAGGATAGATGCAGCAAACCACCATGGCACATGTATACCAATGTAACAAACGTGCACATTCTTCACATGTACCCCAGAACTTAAAGTATAATAAAAGAAAATTATATCTGATAATATAAAGTGAGCATTGGCAAGGATATGATGCAACCAGCATTCTTACACATTGCTAGTAGAAGTACAATTTGGTGCAACCACTTTGGAAAACAATTTGGCATTACTTATATATTTGAAGAGATACATACCAGTGACCCAACAGAATCACGCATACATCATAAAGAAACTCTTGGACATTTGTAATAAAAATTGTGTTATTAAAATATTCTTTACATTACCATTTACATTAGGGAAAAACTGGAATTTGCCCAAATGTTTATCATGGACAATAAGTTATGGTGGATTCGTATAATGAAATACTTGACAACCATGAAGATGAATACAATATAACACAATAACATAGAAAAAACATAAGGGTATAATATTGGGTGAAAAAACAAATCACAAAAAAATTCATTCACATTTTTAGTCCATTTAAGTATAAATTAAAATATTCACTAAACTGTATGCTGCTTAGGAATACAATGAAATATGGTAAAATTATAAAAAGAACTAAGATATAATAAATACAAAATTTAGGAGGGTGATCATATGGCCTCTGAAGGGGTAGCGAAGAGGATGAGGTGCAAAAAAAGAACACAGAGGCCTTAAAAGATAATAGTAATGTTCTTTGTCTTAAATTGAATGATAGGCATATTGGTGTTGATTTATGGTGATTTTGTATAACTTTTATAATTATATATATATATGTGCAACATTTAATAAACAGTTTTTTAAAAAAGAAAAAGAAGAATCCCTCTACTCTTGATACCTCCTCTATGTACTTTTTCATCCACTGCCACCAACTCTGCCTATTCATTATAAGTCTTCAGTTATCCATGCTGTATTCTGAGCTGAGCCCTATTCCTCTCCCCTATTGCAATAGTCTTGACACATATTGCAACATTCTTTCTTCACCTGTTTATCTATAAACAGTGTTCAAAAAGATGCAAATGCAAATATAACAAGTTTCTCCTTTCTTTGGCTTTCTCAAAATATTCCATAAAACTAATCTTTGCCATCTTTGTCAACAAAGGCAACTATCTATGGCACACATATGTCGGATCACAATGGAGGCCAATTATTATGCATCACTAAGGCTGATGCTAGAAGATAATTTAGCCTTGGTAAATCACATATCAGTTCATGAAGACTCAGACTTGTATTTCTATGACAATGTTATCTTACCTCTGCACAAACTTGTGAAGTGTAGAACAGAGGGCATTTGTTCAGCAAAATCTTCAGTTTTGACACTCCAGTTTTTAGTGCTTGGTAAATGTTTTCCAATTTCGAATGTCCAAAAGTGAGAGTGGGGAGGCTAGTGTTGATTAGGCAGAGCCAGTGCAGGTCTATGTATGTTCCTTACAAAGTTAAGACAGGTGAGCCATGGCCTAAGGCTGCCACGGATGTGACTTGTCAGAATCCTCCCATTCCTGCTGCAATGGAGTCAGTGGACCTGGGCTAGTAAGGGATGATACATTACAACTGGATAAACTAGGTAAGAGAAGAGACATAAGACCACTTTTAGGGCATGAAGAAGCTTGTTCTGCTGCAAAACATCTCAGGTCAGTTTAACTATAATGTCAGAAACCTCCACTGTCCTAAGCAAATTATTTTATTGTAAAGACATCACAATACTAATGGCTCCAGTTAAAATCGGTTTTCTTCTTAAATGGGAAAAAAAAGACATTAAATCATAATTCATTACAATTCAGGAAGCATTTGGAGTACCTGTTGTAGGTATAGTTTGTGCTAAGCTCTATGGGTGATTTCAGTAACTGACAATGTAGCTGAGAAATTAGACACATAAACCTGTGTCCTGAAGGATCAGTTTTTATTTTTAATTTTTTTTCGCTTTGTCAGGGACTGATAGGAGGTATTTACACATGGTTGATCAAGTGAACTCAAAAGCACCCAGGCTAGTCTATAACTTGTTTAATGAGAGTTGTTTACTAGTCACTTATTTGGATGTCATGGCAAAGTCAAATTGCTACATAAACATTTTGAAATGCTCACTCTCAATTGGAGGACTCATCTCACTTCTAATTTCTGAACTAATCTCACTGTGGACTGTAAGGAACAGTTTGAGGTCATCACTGCACTTTGAGCAGCTCTTGTCTATTCCCCAAATTATTAACTCTGGTTGCATGTTAAACACATCTGGGACCTTTAAAAATTACCTACTCTTTGTCCCCACTTCAAACTTATTACCTCTCTGGGGAGAAAGCATGGCATCAGTATTTTCAGAGCATCAGAAGAGTAAGATGCTTGAAGCTAAGAACTTCAAGGACATTCCATAATGCCTCTATTATTAGATGCCTTCCTTTTCATACTACGCAGTTTATGTCACAAGCCAGTGTAAGATACTGACTCCTATAAGCTTTGTTAGAACATTACTTACAAGTGAGTGAATTTCTTTGTGTTGACCAAGCCAGACATTAGTATTTAGATAAGAATAGTCAGCTAGCAACTGGTTTAGACATCTGTAAAAATATCCTTAAGTGTTCTTTAAAAATCTTTAGTATCCTTTTGTTGTTGTTTTAGGGTTAAAAAGCAATATAAAATGATTTAAGTAGAAAGAAAAAGATTATCCATAACCCAACTGTTTTATACCCAAAAGATAGCCACAGCCAATATGTTGGTATATTATTTTTCATATATACACTTTTGCACAAAAACATGCACATTTTAAAGTTATAATTGTGTATGGTACAATACTACATCCTTTTACATGTGCCATTATGATGAAACTTTTATCATATTATTAAGTACACATCTTATGGTTGTATGATTATTTAACCAATCCTTTATTGTTAAAAACTTGAATTATGTCAGTTTTCCCCATATTAATGCAGGAATGATCATTCTATTTTTATAACAAATACTTCTTATAAGCTTTGCCTTTTGGTTATCATTTGTATTAAATAATTTTGAAATTATATTTACTAATTATATAAAACTATATTAATATTAATAATTACCATTTGTATTACACACTTTCTAACTGGTTTCCTCTATGATTCTCAAGTTTACTCTTTCTCCAGCAGAACAGGAATGCATATTTTCTAAACCCATGGACATATTATTGCTTAAATATTTGTTTAGTCAAAAGTGGTATCTTACTGTTATTTCAATGTGAAACTCTTTGAGTATTAGTATGGTTAAATATATTCATAGTGATGATGATGATAATAATAATGATGATGATGGTGATGAAGATAGAATGATGCATTGGTCTGCTTGCAAGAGCTTTCTTCTTTTAAATTTACCTTATTCTTTTTCCTTAAGTGTGAGTGGAATCTATGTACCAACTCTCTTCAGGACTTTTGTAGAAGTGTAGGGATATGAGCTTTTGAAAAAAGTTTTCAAGTTCTCATAATTTACTGTCATTAGCAATTATCCTGAGACAATTATAACAATAGATGTAGAAAATAATAGGTGTGGACACTGGAAATTGTTGTGCTGAACAACCTAGGACATGAGAATAGCTCATTTTACCCCATGTAATTAGAACATATCTCATTTGTTCATTATCAGTATACCTAGGCAGAAATATGCTGTCTTTAGCAACATAAAATAGCATCACAATTAACTTCAGAGAATACTGTGAAATTGAAAGCCAACAGAGTTACAAATGTATCAAGGAGCTGTATGGGTTGTTTGAAAGTTCAAGCTAATGAATCGTAGTGAAAAACTACAGCAGCAATGTGAAGTTTCAAAGTATTTCATATAATAAAGACATGATACAAAAAGCATGCAAATAGAATCTCAGTATTGTAGGACTGACCACCTGTTTGCTTCCATTGCACATCTCTGCTCCCCCATTTGTTATCCTGGCTACGCTTGGCAGAAAGGGCAAACAGCTCTTTACTTAAGAGGCAACACACTAACAGGGTGGTGGTGCCTGCTGTCCCATCCTAGATGGCCTTGCCCAGTTCACAGTTGAGCTGTTTTCAAGGACTGACTTAAGATTCTTGGGTTTGTTGTTTGGTAAGAGCTTTTGTGGTAACATTGGACAGCATTTGATCTGACAGCTAACTAACTACTAAAAAAAAAAGAAAGTGTGAGCCACTCCACAGGTGTTAGGTGAATACTCAAATGCTACTTTTGGTTTTGCTTTGTTAATGTAATTACTATTGCCATTTCTAACCTGAATCCATCACATGCTGGCTGATTCATAAAAGAGAATGCAGCTTTTAGTTATTATTCATTAACTTAAAAGAAAAAAATAAAACACCAAAACTATTTGAAGATACACAATGCAAAACAAAACAATACAAACAAAAAAGAACAGCAGCATTGAAGGCCACAATTTTGGCTTTTACTTCCTATTCTACTATTGAAATAAACCTTTTATTCACCCTGAGATTTAGTGTAAATTGGGCTAGTGAATGTTTAATGCAAGCCAGATGCTGTGGACCCTTACTAATTCCAATTCTTCTTTTGTAGATGAACAATAATCTCCTTAGCTTTTTCAGAAAAGCTTTACAACATTGTCCAACCTGATATTTCTACTCATCTCTCACTCTCCAACTGTTTTCCCATTAATTTTGGATTCTTAACTTAACAAATCTTTTCATATCTCCAAGCCCTTTTGTGTGTTATTCAGGTATTCAAGAATACTCTATGTCCTATTGTGTTCTACCTTCAGTATTGTGCTAAAAAAATTTGATTCCCTTTCCTAACTAATCCTATCTCTTCTCCCGCCTCCCATGATACCTCTTCCTATGTTTCTTCCATTATGTTTACCAATCTGTACTTAACAAATTATGTAATAATTGTTTACTTATTTTTCAATACTAATGTTTTTTAAGGTAAAGTTCTGCACAGAATATGGTACTCAGCAAGAGAAGAACTTGAGATAGATATTCCCTTAGTTCTTAGATTACTTAGAATTGCTAAATTAGGTTTATTCTCAAGGTTTCTTCATATATAGTGTATTTAACTTAATGGTTGGACTGGCTGTCACCTACTCTTACAACAAGTAGCTGAGTCTTGGCCAATCACAGCAGCTGAATTTCAGTCAACCATAGATAGCCAACTGTGCAAACTAGGTTCAAATAAGGCAAACATCCAACTATAACCAGTCTAGCTCTTTCTGTACCTCATTTTTATATTCTGTACTTCACTTTCCTTCTGTCCTTAGATGCTATCAGACCATGTGACAGCCCAGGAGTCTGTCTGAATCTGTTCTGGTTCTGAAGGCTGCATGATCCACAAATCACTCTTTGCTGAAATGAACTGTTTAATTTCACTACAGTTTTTCTTTCAACAGAATTAATGAGCAAGAGACAGTCACAAAACAAGGTATAGTACAGTATTTGCAAATAAAGGTATTGTAGTCTTTAACACAATCCCTGTAAACTCTGAAGTGCTTATATGAATATGTAGTCTTACATAGATATAATTCAGCACTGAAAAATGCTCCAAATATGCTTTTGTAAGTATTTGAGTAATAATTATTTTATGTGAAGTTAATAGCATCACTAATAGCACTTGAAGTTATTTCTCCTTTGGAAGGAGAAAGGGGAAAGTATTTCCAAGAATCCTGTTTTGGGTTATTTAGAAAAAGTCACAGTGATTTTATCACAGAAATTGTTCAGGCACTAGAATTTTCCCATGAAAACTTGCAACACCTTATTAAAAAATGGAGTTTGAAGAAATTCACAATATGTGGTTGTTATTACTAAAAATCACACAGTAGAAATCTCTGTTATGAGTTGAGATAATTTTTACTGTGAAACAAGGCAAATAAAAACACCATTTGAAGAAAATGACACATTTAACTAGTGAGCTCATTCCGTTTGCACTACGGTATTGTGGGTAACTTCAATGAACATATCTAAACATACATTGAAAGCACTATTTTCACCAGGCCCACACTCTGGAAGGTAGTTGAATCCTGAAAGCTTTTATATGAATATACTGAATCTCTTCAAAAGCCATTTGGGTAGGCTGCAGTTAAGTATAATTTTATTTCATTTTCTAAACTCTCACAGTTTTGTACCTTTATCTTGAAAGTTAGAAAACAAAATGTTTCTGCTTCCTAATCCAACATCCCTGTGAAAGAAGTTCCTTTACTTCCTGGCTCTATTGTTCTTACACATCTGGCTAAGATTTTGTTTTTGCCTTTTTAGCCAACCATGGAGAACTAATGGAGTTGTCTTGTTTTGCTACTTGGAGGAGTGTCAGGGCTTTATGCTTAATAAATGTTGGAGGAAAAAGTGGTGAGATAGCCTGAGGTCAGAAGGCAAAGTTGCAGACAAAATAGTCACTACATTACTCCCTACTTTTCTTCATAATGTTATGTATGATAAGGATCAAAATAATAAAAGTAAGAATAGAAATTGTTCTTCAGACTAGAGGATAGGCATAGAGTGAGAGACAAGAACGGAAATAAGTAGGATAATTGCTGGAAATAATTTGACTTTTCATGGAAGTATGTACAAAGTGGAAATTCATACCAATATTCCTTTTAATTGGGTGCCAGTGTCACAATAGAGAGTATACAAAATGTTGTGGGGTTACCATGAGAAGAGCTCACTAGGAGAGATTAAGAAAGGCTCCAGTGAGAAAATGACATTTCAGTTTCATCTTGAGGATTTGTGATATAGGCAGTTGGTGAGAATGTTTCAGGCACAAAAGACACCAAAAATAAAGTCAGAAAGACAGGAAATAATGAATTTAGAAGAAAGTTGGAACTATTTTCCAGATGCCTGAAAAGCAGTAACTGTGGACTTGGGTGTTCTGAAAAGCCTGGACCTGGAATTCACTCCAGAACTCTCTGGTACCCACAGCCTTTTCTCTTGTTGCCACTGTAAACTAGTGTAAGTGCTGAGTTGCTAGGAGTCATACTAGGGAGTCAGACTGTGGATCGTGAAGATTCACATCTTGATTTTAAGAAAGCTTTGTTTATAAGACTGAAATCAGTTTGGCTTGAACCCCAGATTCTTTTCTCTTGCTCCTCTGCTTTTTTTGTGGGAAATAGATCTACTGCATCTTTTAAATTGGATTCTCACCATTGTTTAGAAAACATTGCACTTTTTCAATTGACTCTTGTGAAAAGTATCATTATGTGTCCTTATCAAAAATTGCCACTTTGGCATACAAAGTATTTTGAACTGAAGGCAATTAAGAAACAGCAAACAGTGGAAACTCTGTGCTCCCCGTTCCTGCCTAAAAGCCTGGCATATATTTCCTTTCTGTAAGGAAAGGAATAGCATTTCTATTTTAAAGGAAATTATCATTTGTAAAGTTATACTCCTCTCCTTCACTAGGAAGAGGAGAATTACTGGAGACTACATAATAGGGCTTACTAAATAATCCTTATTTATTAAATGATATGGTTTGGCTCTGTGTTGCCACCCAAATCTCATGTCAAATTGTAATCCCCATTGTTGGAGGTGGAGGTGGGGTTTGGTGGGAGGCGATTGGATCATGGGGACAGTTTCTAATGGTTTAGCACCATCCTCCTAGAGATCTGGTTGTTTAATAGTGTGTAGCACCTCCCTGCTTTCTCTCTTCCTCCTGCTTGGGCCATGTCAAGATGTGCCTGCATCCTCTTTGCCTTCCGCCACAATTGTAAGTTTCCTGAGGTCTCTCAGCCATGCTTCCTGTACAGCCTGCAGAACTGTGAGCCAATTAAACCGCTTTTCTTTATAAATTACCCAGTCTCAGGTATTTCTTTATAGTAGTGTGATAATGAACTAATACACTAATATGACACATGATTTCACCTTGCTTGCTTTTTTGTAAGGCTTGCTAACTACCGTTGTTAAAACTATATAAAAGTCTCCATATCTAACCAGTTTTTTGGAATTTTAACTTCATATCTGTGAGTTCTCCCAAGTTCATATAAAATAAATATCTTCTCCAGTTAATCTTTCTTTCATTAGTTTAATTTGCAGGCCTCATGCATTGAACTAAGCCAGTAGAAGAAAGTTGGTTTTTTTTTTTTTCCTCCTCTATACTTGCATTTATTGGAATGGTCATTCTTAGTCTTTTGCTTACACCTGTCATATCTATCTTAACCACTCTCTCCACATCCCCTTTTGCTGAAGGTGACTCTGACTTTGACTAATATACTGAGATTGAAATTTTCATACATAGTGCTTTACCCAAACTCATTTATTCCCTCATAAACAGAAATCAGGAGGCTCCCACAGTGAGATAAGCTGAGGGTACGTGTGAGGGTGAATATTGGGAAAATGAACTGGGGCAGGATATGCAACAGTTCAACAGAGTAGGTAACAGAAGTGGGCAAATATCCCCAAGTTAGAGGATTGTACAAATCTCAATGGTGTTTGGCTATAGATGTGACTCCTGGAATAACAAGGACAGAGAGGAACCTATACATGAGGAAGTACAGGAAAAGGACTGGAGACATTTTAGCACAAGACTTTGGCAGGGGCAAACGTGGGCCCATTAAAGGGCAATAGTCTGAGCTGTATATTTTTCCTTCCATGCGTTAATTAACTTCCCTTTGCTTCCACATAATTTTTCCCATTCCTGAGTTGTATCTTATCTCCAACACTTCTAAGTAATAAATCACAATTTCCACTTTTTCAATTAGCCTTGCTCTTTGACTTTCTGATTTACACTTCTAGGAAGGGCACACATTCATTTACTAATGGTTTGCTTCTACTTGTTTATCCTATTAGAGTTAGTATTAGCAAAATGGTTAAGAAGTAAGTTTTACCAGCCAGACTGTTATCATTAGATCAAATCCTGATCCTGCCACTTTTGAACTGTGTAAACTTGGTCAAGTTTCATAAACATCCTAAACCATTGTTATTTTACCTGTAAAATTGGAAAAATCAAATATCTGCTTGCATGACCTATTGTTAGAAACAAACAAAACAACACCTGTTAAGCACTTGTCATACTACCTGGCACATGGATATATCATCATTAGCAGCATTAACAGCAGCACCATAGTTAGCAACTTCTGTCTTTTAAGCCTTCACTCATTTGCTAATTAGTTGGTGTTTGGAACTTAGACTCTAGCTACTCCCACCTCCCCAAAATGCTTATGAGTATTGTGAATAGTGATTTAATCCATTTCAGCCAAAAAGTATTGCTTAGAGACACAAATTCAGAAAAAAAATTAGGTAGTTTTATGTTGTTTCCAAATTGTTACCAAAAGGCCTAAAGTTCAGTCTAGGTCTGCTGCTCACCACACAGAAAGCCAATCACTGAGATAATCAGTATTGCCAGTGAAGAAGGCTTTAATCCAGTGCTGCAGTCAAGGAAGTGGGAGATCAATCTTGAATCCATATCCCTGATCAACTAAAATTAGAGATTTACATACTAAGGGAGAAATATAATGTGTGGGAAAACAGGAATTAGGGAGGGGTAAGGAAGAAGAGTTGGTGCAGGAAGCAGGGGATTGGTTAGGCAGTCATGATGATTGAGGAGTCTCACATTTCACTGTCCAGATGCAGTGAACTGGTAAGTTTCAGTTCTTTGAGTCCTGATAGTTTTGTGAGAAAGGACTTCAGATAAGACAAATGTAAGTGTCTCAAGTTTCAAGACTCAGATGGACAATTTATATGTTTATTCAAAAGAAGCCATAAATATCAGTTCTATGGGACAGTCACACAAGTTTCAAAATAAAGTCTATTCTCAAGGCTTGACATTTAGGAAGTTCTACAACATGACACATGATTTCAACTTGCTTGCTTTTATGTAAACCTTGCTAACCACCCTAATTAAACTCTCCGTAGTTCTTCATAGGTGTCTGAAAATGTTTTGTTCAACACGTTGGCTGACATCATTGCACTACCACCAACTACCTTCATTAATGTGTGTTCATTCATTTTTACAAATATAATGCACTAAATTTCTGTTTATTCTTCACCTCTCACTTGAAGACTCTCCTAATAATCATGGCAGAAAATTCTCTCTTCTCTTTGAACACATTTGTAATGATGGGGAGTGGGAATTGGGGAGATGCAGAACCCCATCCCTCTGTCACTGGGCTATAAATCAGCACAGGGACACATGCATGATGGAGGCCATCCAAGAGAAGAAACATAATACTAGAAGAGAGTACAAGGTAAAGTTTGTAATAACATATATGAGGTCTGCCTGTAATGGTCCCAAATTGTACCCATTTTCCTGGTGTATTTTTTAATAACATTATTTTTACTTGCAAGTGTATCTTGGGCTGGGCAACAACATACATAGCTCCAATATTCACATTAGTCATAATTTAATAAGGCAAGAGATGAGTTACTGGCCTTGGCACAAGTTCAGAGCAAGACGATGGTGATATTTGGCTCCCTGTTTTGTTAATCTTTGGGATGATCTTTTCCCTTTTTTCACACTACTGAAATTCTATCCTTAAAGGCACATTTTAAATACCTTTTCTGGCCACTTAAAATGGACTGTCCCATATCTGTACCTTGAATACATGGCATGCACCATTTATGTAATACTTATCACATTAATTTATATTTTTCTTTTTCCATGCAGATATGATAGGTAATCTAAGGTCAATGGTCTGTGATAAATTCATATCAGATTCATGCAGGAAATTCATGCCATGTTTCCAGAATGAACCTCCCATTTGTACTACAAATAGAAAATTATAAGGATTTCATATTCTAAATCATTTTCTTTGATTCAAGAGGACTTTTTTTTCTTAGTCAAGAAAACATTATTAAAAAGCTACTAAGTGTCAGAGTCTATTCAAGTTGGTAGAGTTGTCTTATGGGTAAAAATTAGAAAAAAATTAAATTACCCATTTCATGGAGCTTATAACCTAATGGAGGAGGATAGACAACACAAAGAATCAGAAAGATTGGTAATCTTTCAAGCTCACAATCTCAACAAATTGTCCTATTTAAAACTGCAATTCCTCATTAGCACCCCAACTTCAAGTTTTTTGAAAACATTTGCCACCACCAACTGATATATTACGTCTTTTATTTGTTGATTTCATTAATATCTTTTTCCTGCAGCTAGAATCTGTTTTATTTATTCCTAAACCCAAGGAGTATAGAATAGTTCCTGTTAGAGTGTGGGTTTTCTGTAAATAGCTGTTGAATGAATCAGCAAATTATAGATGTTGGAAGGTGATAAGTAATAGCAAACTTAGGAGAAAACAGTTGTTATAGTGGTACAGAGGTGGTAGTGGCAGGTTGTGATTTACACTTGGGTTGTCAGGTAAACTTCATTTGGAAAGTGACAGTTGCACAAAGACTCGAAAGAGGGTAAGAGTGAGCTATGCCTGGGAAAGGCAGAGCTGGCCTGACATCTATGGAACAGCAATGTCCCAGTAAGCCTGGAGGCCAGGGTGTAAGTGAGAGTAGTGAGAAGTGAGCTAAGAAGGGGAAAGGGCTTGGAATGCAGCAGAAAATATAGTCCCTTATAAGGACTTGGGCTTTTATCCTGAATAAGGAGACATCTTATGATCTAGCTCAATAGTTCACCATTGGGGATGATTTTGTCCCCAAAGAAACATTTGATAATGTCTGGAGAAATCTTTGGTTGTCACAACTATGAGTAGGAGATGCTACTGGAACCTAGGAGTAGAGGCCAGGGATGCTGTTGAATACACTTTTTGTAATACACAGGACAGTGCCCCACAACAAAGTATCAGCTGGCCCAAGGTGTCAATACTGCTAGAGTTTAGAAACCCTGATTTAAACTTTTTCAAGGGATGATTCTGGCTGCTGTAATGAGAATAGACACAATGAGGGCAAGGGTAAACACAGGGAGGCCCATCAGGAGCAACTGCAGTAATCTAGCAAGGGATGATGCTAGCTCAGATTAGAATGGTTGTAGTGGAGCTATTGTGAAGTGTTTGGATTATGGGCATAGTACAAAGGTGGAGTCAAGAAAATACACTGATGTCCTGTATTTGGGGTGTGAGAGTAAAGTAAAAGTCAAGGACAACCGTAAGATTTCTAATTTAAATTTCTATAAGAATTGTCATAAGTATGGGGCTGACTAGGGATGCGGTAGGATTTGGGGGATGTGGTAGAAGTCAAATATAAAGTTGGTGACATGGTTTGGCCTGTGTCCCCACCAAAATCTCATGTTGATTTGTAATCCCTAATGTTGGAAGAGGGTTCTGGTGGGAGGTGATTGGATCATGGGGGTTACCTCTTAAGGCGTTTCGCACCATCCCTTTAATGCTACTTGCTTAAATGTGTGTAGTACCTCCCCCTCCTTTCTCCTGCTCCCATCATATAGATGACCTTGCTTCCCCTTTGCCTTCCACCATGATTGTAAGTAGTGATGCCCTGGCAAGCTAAGCACTTCTGAGCTGAAAAAGACAGGAGGACATCAGAAAAGCAACAGGGCTTATCTCTGACTTTCTCCTTTCTTCTGCTTCTGACCCTTAATTTTTTCCCCTAAAACAAGCTTTGAAACAAGAAAGTTCACTCTTTGACCTACCTCCCTTGAAAGTAGGTCATAAGACCCACATATGACAAGTGTCCTTCTTTATACCCAGAGGAAAGAAATGCTACACAGAAAGGCCAGAAAGAATATGTACAGGAATTGCCAGAATTTCTGCCGTTTGTTACCATTAGGTGATACTCCAATTTTGTACAGTCATATTTCTCCACACCTATCCACTTCTTTCCTGAGACTTAGCATAAAAATACACACTGTTTCTTGGGTCTTTGAATTTTAATTTCTGATCTTCTCATGACACATAAAACTTTGTTAAATAAATTTGTGATGCTTTTTTCTTGTTAATTTGTCTTTTCTTATAGAAGTGTCAGTCGTGGACCTTGTGATGGTAAGGAAAAGATACTACTTTTTCTCCCCTGCAACAGGTAGGTGGAGCAATCAGATATATAATTGTTTTGGTGGATCTGGAGTTAGGAAGAAATGTCTAGGCTTGAGTTACATATTTGGGCATTATCAGTGTATGGGCCTTTTTTTTTTACTTTTTTATTTATTATTATTTTTTTATTTTTATTTTTTGAAAGAAAGAAAAAGAGAGAAAAGAAGAAAGAAAGAGCAAAAGAAAAAAAGAATGAAAGAGAGAAAGAAAGAGGAAGAGAAAGAGGGAGAGAGAACGGGATTCTTGTTCTATTGCCCAGGCTAGAATGCAGTCTAAAAATGGGTATTAAAAACCTCTTTTATGCCAATAATTGTGCTTAACAATG